>KK351324.1:119794-146230 GCA_000671755.1 Glossina brevipalpis | reverse complement strand
CACCCCTTTTTTTCTCTTTAACTCACCCTTTCTCTCTCCATTTCCTTTCATATAATTCATGTGCGTTTATTCATTTTCTTGACAATATATGTTAAAGAATAAACAAGTATTTAGAAAGCAATTAAAAAGTACAGTTGAGAAATTTCCCTAAACTTTAATAAATTAATTATATATGGAGAAAAAAAAATGCAAACATGTATGAAAAAGCACGCAATTTCCTTTCCATATATTTTAAACATGACACTCTCAAGTATACACCTATACTTATGCATGTACATTCTATGCGCATTACATACGTGTTATTATCAGATGACGGTAAGCACGCGTCACCATTGTACCAGCAGTTAGTCATAGTTTCAACACAAACTTATGTCGTTCTAAAGCCATAAATTTTATTCAATAGTATGAGACATCTTCTAAAGGAAATTAAAATTTGCTAAATATAATAATAAAAACGAAGAAAAAATTAGAAGAATTTTCTCAAAGCTATACGGAGACCACGAAATGAGAGCTTGGAACTGTGTGCTTCCGTTAACTAGAAAAACTTTACAAAATTTGTAATGTATTACTTACTACCTGGACACCACAGCACATCACAGCAGAGGAAAGTTTTTAATTTGAAGTAAATTCTGATATTTTGGCAAAGCAGTAGCAGAGTATGCATATAAATGCAAAAGCGACTGAGGGAATCTGACTTTACATCTAATACTCTCATCATAAACTTTTGCTAAATTTGTTCTCTACGAAAGATGAGATTTAATTAACCAACAACTCATTTTGAACACTAACAAATATCTTCGCGTATATATATATATATATGTATATATATATATGTATATATATATATGTATATATATATATATAGACATAGATATATATATCCTATGAAAGAAATAAAACTTCCTTATTAGTATTTATAGGATTTTGTCCTAATACTTGCATCGAAGAAGCAAATCTTCGGGAAAAAAATGTAGAAGCTTTTTTAAAAGCTATGAAAATCTTTATAATACCTTTATACGAAGTTATGTTTGCATAACATTATAAGGCATGAAGTGCTTTTCAAAATCTTTCAATTTTAAAAACGTGAAATAATTTTTAATTTTTATGCTTCAAAAATTCCCAATTTGGTGAACAAGTGCTACTAAAAAGAAGAAGAGGCAACGTAACCCTTTATCAATGATATCAAAAGATTACTACCAATTCGCTTCCCAGCGAAGTGTACTACCAATTGATCGTTAGGATCATGAAATCGGAAAGCTTAGAATTTGAAAGTTTTCTCTTTGAAAGTTTTATGAAAATAAACAAAACACTTAAATGAAAGACAAATAATTAAAAAAGACCAAAAGCACGGAATTCGACATAATATCACGTGTCAGTTCTATAACAGCTCGATTAATATATTTTAAGAAAACTGTAATCAACGGGGAGAATATCATGACCTAAGGCATACATGCTTTATTTTGGGGTTTTTATAGACAGGTATTGCCTGAAATGCAAATTATTTAAATAATTTCATATAAAAGTTTAGAACCTAAAATTTCTATACGCTATGAAATAATAAGCTCATTTAGCTGATTATATAATATTAATAATATAATCAGCAATTTCTTGAATAGTAGTTTCAGTGAATTAAATTTGACTACGCACTGTCGGAAATCGACTTTTTTCCTTAACAGTACTATCATAACATAAAGTTCGTTAAAATCGTTTCCAGCAATGGCCAGTCCAATTGGGAAACCTACTTGTTTGTGTAGCTATTGTATATTGATCATTAAGTAGTTAGTCTGCGTCAATTCTACATTTCAGTTTAATTACATTCATTCGCTGGCAATACGTGGGCAAAATTCTAAACTTCCTTTTAAAAGTAAAAGTATATAAAAAATTTCTAGTAAATAATTATTTATTTCTGTACATATATACTGATAATATATAAAATTTTTTCTTTTCAGCACTCAATGAGCCGTGAAAGAGCTCCGCGTTCAAATGAAACTTTACGGTAAGTTTGTTTTACTTCCTAAACCCTTCATACGTTTTGTTTGCTTTATTCTGCTTTGAAATATTATCTCCCCGATAAGAACTCTTCCTTGAACTCGTAAAGAGGAGAAACTCAACTGCTATCCCTTAATGACTATTATCTTTAACTTTATTTCATACATTCTATAAGAGATTTAACCTTCGAAGTCTACTTTTTCATATATATTTGTTAGCAAAGAGATCGTACTACTTCGACTATATCGTAATTATCGAAGTTTTATGAAGCGCTCCCCATTGTAAAGAGTTATTCATTTTGTGGCTCCGAAACGACGAAGACGAAACGAAAACTAAATGAAAACGGAATGAAAGGAAGAAAAAAACTCTAGCGATTAAGGTTTGAAAGAAATCTTTAATTTAATATATTGTTTTGATTTCATTTGTCGAAACCAACAATGACTGCATCCTTTTGAGTTTATTTTCAATGAGTTGTCTGCAAATAACGGACTATAGCTCCGTCGTAGCTTGACGAATTTTCAGTTTCAACAGGTTGAGAGCTTGGGAATTGTTCGCAAACCAAACCCAGCGATTAGAAATCGCACGATCTTGGCTATTTCACATCGCTAAAATGTGAAATTATAAGTCCGGCAAATCTTTCGCACAACAGTGCCAAAATGCAGTTTGTTCCGTGGTTAGTGGGATCGTCCTTTGAAACCAAATATCTTCAGTTTCACGCCAAAAAAATTTTTAATCATGTGACTGTAGGGATTAGTATGCTGAGCGTGTCGTATAGTGAATAGATCGTGTAATGAACAGGTCATGTAATGAATCTTTTTCGACACTTTCACTAACAACACCAACATTTTCAGTCGATCGTGCGTTTCGACATGGGCTTTAATAAATCTGGCATAGATCCAATTTCTTCAAACTTCTTCTTAATTTTGCCCGCAGTGCGCTCAGATGAACGATTATGTGGATTATGATTTGCTCGTAATGCATGAAACGTTCCTACTACAGAATGAGTAATTTTATAGTGAATTTTTACTATTTTGACAAACGATTATTAAATGATCCATATTGTGAAATGGCAAACATTACACTAGGCATAAAATGACGCAAGTTAGAGTTCTGTTTTACACATGTTATTGAAACAAGGTTGTCAATTCCGGACCATGAAATGAATAATTATATATGTATACCAACCATTTTCAGTATAAAACATTTATTTTTCAATAAATGCAATTCCTAAGAGTAACATGCTATGAAAGCGTAAGCTCACAAGCAAGTATTTAAACATTGTAAAATATATATTTAAATACAGCTCGCAGATGCTTACAAGATACTTATAAAGAATTTTACTTAGAACTTCCTGCAAATTATCATATCTATCAAATCATTTCTCATAACATCAAAATATATCAGAATATATAAGTGAAAAAAGTGAATATTCGAATAATAAATCTGGAGTTTAACAAAACTTACTTAAAATACTAGAAAAACATTCATAATAATATAATAATGTGAAGAATATATTATAACCTGAGCGTACATAAAGTGAAGAAAGAAGACGCGTAATTTTTCAAATCTTTATTGTTTGTAAGAAACTTTTTTAAGTCGATTTGCATAATTTTTAATGAAGAAGATGAAGAAGATGAAGAAGGGATTTGCAGGTAAATTTATTGTTCTAAACAAACACAAAGCAAACTTTGGTTGTGATTTACTCGAACAGATATGAGATTAAATCAACTCCGTTACACAAGCTATTACGGAGATTTTGAAACTTATGTCTGTGCAACCATCTACCTACCACCTATGTTTGGCAAAACTAATATTCCTCCTAAGGGTGATGTAAAACATTTTTCTATATTATCTAAGAAAATTGAGTTTTCTTTTTTTTTTTTTAAGAAATACTTCGTATATAACTACGTATGCTAAACACGATTGTGCGTCATTGGGCTGTCATTTGGAATTTTTATATTAAATAATGTTTCCATTGAGACAACGATTACTTAATAAATTGTTTATGAAAAGTCTACAAATACGTAACTTTTACTTTCGTGCGCGATATCATAATTTTTATACAGAGTTTGGAAATTATGTTAACTTTACCAGTTGTGCTGATAATGCATGCTGCCTGCTAACCATCGTAGATCGTATAAATCATATATATATTCGTGATCAGCATTAGTAGGTGAATTGATGTAGGTCCACCTGTACGCCTTACAAACCTTATTTAAAAGCTTATCTCAATCGGCTTCAGGCAAACTTTAAAAGATTGCATTTTTAGATCTGATTGTTTCGAAAGCACTGAATATGTGAAGAAAAACTTCAATAGGATGCATTCTTTAGCAAAAAAATGTTTAACTTACTGACTTTAACATCATCCATAAAGAATGAAATCTAAGAGAGGTATCAAGAGAGTTATTGGCGGATATTTTTTAAAACTCTTCTCTTATCTTGCATAGACGATAGTTGTTTTTATAAATGTTCATGCTTTCTCCTCCTTAAATGATAATAACAATTTTATATCTGCAGTTTAGAAAGCATTTGTCGACAACACAATGTCTTGACTTAAAAGGCTTAACGAATTCGTTACAATAAACTCTTGTTGACTTTTTATACTAAAGTGTAGCCAATAGCAATAACAATTAATAAGTCAACAATCTCATTATCATCTCCATTTACGGAAAATAATACAAAAAAAAATATTAAAAAAAAACAGATAAGAAAATTATATTCGGTTATGCAGAATCTTTTATACCCACCACCACTACCTCAAAGAGAAGCCAAAAAAAAAAAAACTAAATATTGATTCTCTATAATATTAAGTAGACGTAGGAGTTTTATTCCATTTTTATTTGCCAAATTTGATCCTGACAACTTAATATTTGTTGTGACTAGGCAAATGGTTATTGCAAACTTTACGTAGATAAGTAGTTCGACAAATGGACAGATGGACGGATGGATATGTTTTTGGGTGGATTCCGAATTTAATTGAAAACTCAATCTCTTTTCTAAAACGCAAAGGTGTTCTCACTTGTACTGTGGGCGTGAGCTCTGACCAATTTGGACCATTTTCAATACCAACCTTCGTGTAAAAACTTCCTATATTTGTGCCGAATTTAAAGCCGATAATCATTTTTACGTCCGTAGACGTTACACAGCCATACAAACATACGGACAGACGGACATGATAAAATCGATTTTAAATGCTGATCGAAAATGTATAGGCTTTGTTGGGAGTCTTTGAAGCTTCCTTTTAAGTATTACAAAAAAAAATTTTCAAATATTTGCGGCCGGGGGAATGTTTACCACAACCGGACACAAGGACAGACAACCAGATGAATATGCTGAAATCAATTCTAAATTTGATGCTGATCAAGAATATGTACATTTTATGGGGCCTCTGAAGCTTCCTTGTGCGTGTTGCAAACAAAATGACAAAACCAATATACCAACATCCTTTGGTAATGAGTACAAAACACGCTAAGTTCGGTGAAAGGTTAAATTATCTAATGCCTTAAAGATTATCTTCCTAATGAATACTGTATGTATGTGACAAAAAAATCATAGCAATTGTGTTGCTTTTGCGATGGGTGTGCTTTTGTACACACGGTGAAAAATATTTAAATCCCTTCGTTTAAGTCTTAAGAATAAACTAAATGTACATATGTACATATATATTAATATATATATATATATATATATAGTGTTTTCTATCAAGAACGGTCGAACTTTAAATTGAAATAAAACAACTTGCGTATCGGATATTTCATTACATTATGTACGGGACACCACGTCGGATAAACGGCCGCAGCAGCATCGATAATCGACCACTCTGATATCCGATGACTTTCGATGACTTGACTGGATAAATCGGACTCATTGATAGCATTGGTTACGTTGACTTTTAAGGCTGCGGCTTGTTCGCATGGATGATTTATCGTGGGTATAATGACGTGAAATCACACGATCTCGGTGGGCAGCTGAAGTCGTCGCAACGTGAGCTAATATATACTATCGGATTTGTTGTGCAGAAGGTCTATTGTTTCATATACGTTGTGGCACATAGCGCCGCCTTATTGGAACTAAATGTCGGTAGTATTCATATCTTCAAATTTAGCCCATAAAAAGTTCATGGTCATTGATCTGTATCTCTGGCCGTTAACAGTGACGGCGGCATAAACTTTGTGCACACCAAACTATGAATTTATCTCGATGCATTTGCAACTGATGGATCTAATGTGAACTATTGTCTCCCCAAATGCTACAATTTTGTTTTGCATCATACAAATTATGTAGCTCACAGAATGTAGATCGAACTGAGTACTCATTTTGATAGTAAAGTTTAATTATATGTATACGCGTTACTCAGCACTTTACGATTTGCTCGACATTGATTACTATAAACTTCAAAGTTGACAGATGCAGCTTTACTAATATATGACTTCTATAAATTGCCAAAGTTCGATCGCCCCTATTGTAAAATGAGGGAAGCTGGGAAGTTCGGCAAGAGTCGATGACTAGCTCGCAGCCTTGATCGAAACACAAATATTATCTTTAAGAGAAATTTACTTACGCTTACCATAGATGATATTTTACGTTCGGAAAAATTTTGTAATGCGAATGAATATGGTCTCAGCATTCCTTAAAGCGCATATATTCTAAACCGGTGGAAATTATTTTTTCATATCGATCTACATACTTGCTTGATGAAATTATTGCTTTAAAATTTGATCTAGAAATTTGATCTCAAGTTGCAAATCGGGCTTCAGATATAGGGTCGATAATTTTGTATTTTGTCAAAATTGTGTCTCAATTTCAGAGCGTTTACTTCTTCAAACTATCAATATCTACCTTAGAAGTTCATTTAAGCAAGTGTCGCCTCAAGTTAGAAATTATTAAATTAAATTGTAAAGTGCGGCTACAATCACGGCTTCTAAGTAGAGTGAGAATACACATGTACGGCTTTTAATTAATAACACACAACTACCTGCTGTCAAATCCTTTAAAACTATTCCTTGAAGTCTGTACACCGCATAGTAGTCACCGCTTAATAATCACCCTATAGCCTTTACCATCACATACTACGATTTAAAATGTATCCTGTTTTATCTTACAAATGAATATCATATCGAAGTTAATACTGGATCACAAAAAATTGGATTAACCCGCGAATATAAATACTTTTTTTTGTTGTTTATTTTTTCTACGTTCGTGTTCCATTTTGATTTGTTTTCATTTTTGTTGATAATTTAATCTTATTGAAGGATAACTTTTCTTTTAGTTTGTCATCTCAAACTAGTTTTGACATTACTTAAATTTAAAATAAATAAAAAAAAAAAAACAAAACAAAACAATAAAATTTCAAAATAATTGAAGGTCATAATCCGACTTTATTGTTAGACTATCATCATCATATCTTTGGAGTAGGACACGTAGACAAACTTTGTTATCATTACAAGCACATAACAACAGTTTAATATAATTTCTGTCAATAGCTGGCGGACTAAGAAAATAAAAACTCAGTTATATATGTATCTTGTAAATTTGTGAATTGTGTTTTCATTATTATTGTTTTTCTTGTTGATTTCGCATCAATTCAATATTTAATAGATCAACTTTTTTTTTTTTTTCTTTTATCCAACGGCCATATTTTTGCAATGAAAAATGATTACATTTTTGCCCATTTTTCATATCTCACTGCATTACACACACAAAAGCACACACACACACACACATATTTATTTATATTTATATATACTTTTCCGTTACGGCTTTGTCTGCTTGCAACTTACCTATGCTTCTTCATGTCGAAATGTTTTTTGACAGTATCCATGTGTTTATTGTCATAGTTGCGGTGCTGAATCTCATGATAATCATCAATATCGATATCGTGCATGATGGTCAGTGCACTGAATGGATTATTGTAGTATATTGTGCCATGATGATGGCCATCACCGTGATGGTGGCCTTTATGTAAGCCAGATAAATCCTCTACGTATGCGAACGTGTTAGTATTGACGTATGTTTTATGAATAAGCACACGTTTGAAAAGAGAGCAAGCAAAAGGATAATTTAATTAAATTTTATTATGCAAGAAAAAAAATTAAACATTTTGTATTTATTTAAAATAAGAAAAAATTATCGGTTTAACGAAAACTTCAGATACCCATCATTTCAAGTAAATCGAAAGTGTAACATTTTCTTCTAATTGCCTGAATAGTACATGACTTGAATCATTTTGTGATAAACGTTAATGTTCTAATTCACTATAATTTTTATAGGTTAGCAATACCTTGGTGATTTTTTCTTCTTTTCTTTCCCTTCATATATGAAGTATAGACGAAACTCATATCAAGGATAGACATTTTACCTTTATCAATGATTTGTAACAACAATAATGGACAGATAGACGGCCGTGCCTGAATTGACAGAGCACTTTTTACGGATGAAATATATACGCTTTCGTGAACTATCGTGAGAGGGTTAGGTTCTTGATATCAAGTATAGACGTTTTACCTTCATTTATGATTTGCAACAGCAATACAGGATAGAAAGACGCGCCCGAAAACTTTTTAGGGGTGATGAATATCCGCTTTCGTGAACTATCATGAGCGGTTTAGGCTCACATCAACGATAGATATTTTAACTTTTTTTGTATTTTGCTATAGCAGCAATAATGGACAGATGGACGTACCTGAGTCGTTTGAAAACTTTTTACGGATGAAAAATATCCGCTTTCGTGAACTATCGTGAGAGGGTTAGGTTCTTGATATCAAGGATAGACATTTTACGTTTATTTGCGATTTGCAACCACAATAATAGACAGATGGACATCCCTGTGAACATTTTATGGATGAAGAATATCCGCTTTCGTGAACTATTGTAGGAGGGCTATTTATGAATTGTAGCAGCAATAATGCACAGATGAACGTGTCTGAGTCGTTTGAAAACTTTTTGCGCATGAAGAGTATCCGCTTTCGTGAATTATCATGGGAGGCTTAGGTTCATACCAAAGATGGATATTTCACCTTTATTAATGGACATGCCTGACTGGACTGAGATAATTTTACTGATGATGAATATCTGTATTTTACAGGATTTCTTAATGCTAACACAGGAACGAACAGACAGATAAAATCATGGAGTGACTAAAAATCAAGTATTTAGTGACGCGGACCTTAAATGTTGCCAATAATATGCTAAAATTGGTATACTCTATACTTTTAGAATTATGCAACAACATTACGAGTTATTCAAAGTAAATGGGCATAAATAATGACAATTATTGACGCAATTCTTTAATGTCCTGAGTGCAAAAGAGATTTAAAATCTCATTAAGAAAGTATTTCTTAGCAGTTTTTTTATACTTTACATTACTTGTGGTATTATAAATATTATAAATTTGTGCGGATGTATATAGAATGCACAGAAGGATTTACTCTCATTTTTTATTATACCTAACGACTCAGAATCATGTCCTGAATCGATTTAAACTTGTCTGTCTGTCTGAAATCTGTTGTTGGGTTATTGTGTTGGGTCAAGGGGTCGCACACTTCCAGATATTTTGAAGAATTTTATTATAACAGCGTGTTTAGAATCAAGACCGATTGCGATTGAAGATGGTTTTATTCTCATTACATTTCCAATAACTACCTATGTGTTATTGAAAAAGGCTTTCTCCATGTAATAACAATTACAATTTCTAATATGATTCGATTAAAATCGGTAAAAATTTGTGTCTTGATATATAAAATAAGTGTGAAAAATTTATGAATATAATTAATGTAATTTATTATTATGTTGTATATAATATAATATATGATATAATATAATATAAATGTTGTGTATTACAAATTAATTTGTAATACTTTACTATGAAAATTGGCACGTAATAGAAATATAATATTAAAAAATGACTGCACTTAATTTGGATTAGGTAGTCCCATTTCTTGGACCCCACTACTCGTATAAGTGTAACAATTAGATGATTAGAAGTCTAATTTTTAATATTTCATGATGAAAATTGGTCCATATTAGCATTTTGATGTAGAAATTATTTGCACCAAATTTAGGCCTTGTAGGTCTGTTGTTTGGTTTCCACCCCAAATAAGAGTTATTATGAAAGGCAAACCTTTCGCTTATAAAAAGATTTGATTTTCATATACTTTGCGATGAAAAGGGTTTGCTTTAGAACTTTATGACAAAAATAACTTAAGAATAAGATTTCTGACAGAAAATTACTAAACTTGAACGACACGACGTCAATCCACTCTTTGAAACCCCTTACTTATAAGGGTTCTTATACTTTAACCTAAAAACACGATATGTAGTTTTTGATATTTTATCGTGAAAGTAAATGAAGAATTACATTAACTAATTTGCTGTAGGGTTTTTAATGGTCGATCTTGCCCGACTATAAATCTTTTATAAAATTTTTTTTAAATTTATATATAATTCTTATCCTCAGTATTAATTGTTTTCTACATCTAGTTTATAGCATCAGGATCTAAGATTAGGTGGTTAAGCAAACTCTTTCTGTTCATTTTTGTCTTTTTTATCTTTGGCAGAATAATAGTAATTTTTAAAGAAAGATGATTGAGCTTCATAGAATGGCAAGCAGACCTTTTTCTTTTCTTTTAAGAAGAGAAATAAGCTTACTTAAGATAAATTTTGTCATTTTGTTCCTCGGTTTCCTTCTTTGGCAAGCCACTAACGCAAAGCCATTACCACAAAGGCATTAAGCGAAACCGCATTTTTTTGTTAAACAAAATTCAAAAATATTTCGAAAACGGGTCAAAAATAGAAAAACCTTAGTCATCCTTATAGTAAATTTCATATTTAACCCGTTCATGATCGCTAATGCGCGACTTTTCTTTAAAAAGTGACAGAAGATATACTTTTTCGCACAGCTGCGGCTATTGTCTTATTATTTATTTGTAATATTCGTATTTTATTTTATCGCAAACGTGGCTTAAGTGATTTCCATTGTTGTACAGCGATGATCATTTATTCGTCCTTGAACTGATTTTAAAATTTTTGCTTTTTTCTCTATATTTTGTGCCGCATTGCGCTGACAACTTTTTTCGAGAACAAAAAAAAAATAGGGAAAAGGCAAAGGCAAAGGCTTTCAGAAAACTGTTTTAATAGGTATTTACTCAAACAATTGCTGTTCGAAAAACTAACTGCACTTTACTTTTGTTTGCTTCTACTTATCCACTGTTAATGCCATCATCATCGTCGTTATGCTGGTAGATTCTTTTTTCTTTTTCTTTCTCATTTTTTTTTTTCTCTCTAAATGTTGATGTTAATGTAGCAGTGACAGTGGCAGAGTCCTAAACTATCAAAGAACAGATTTGAGTTTAGTGATATAAATTTCATATAAAAGAAAGAATTTATTGCAAATAAATATAAAAAAAAAAAAACAGACACATTCGGCTTACGACGAATCTTGGAGATACTTTAGAGCAATTAAAGACAGAGGAATAAACGAAAATAATTTTAAAAAAAACCCAAAGGTTATGTAACAGAATATCGCGAAAATTTATATATATTTTGTATGTGTTCAGTACACAAGTTATACGATGAAAAATATAAAATTATTCCCAACGATTAGTTGCACAAAGAAAAAACTAAATGAAAACTACGTATCAAAAATATATGTAAAGACCTGACCTGTTGAAGACTTCGAAAATTTGTACTTCAGTCGATGTCTAATAGAGTTTTTTTTTTGGACGGCATTTGCTTTAGTGTTTTTTTTTGTATTGACATTGATTTTGAATGGGTCTTAGAAATCACTAATAAATCATTTCAAAAATTTTTAACTGAATATTGAGTTTTGTCTCGTAATACACAAGTATATGGTCTCCAAAGTGGCCTTGTAGTTTATCTACCTGTCAAATACTTATGACAACGACTAATCAGACAATACGATTAATAGTGAAGATATCCAGGAATATTGCAGATTTATCTATTACTCTTACAGAAGCCATGATCAGGGCACTTATTCTAACAGAGAACACAGTAATTACAGTAATAGAAAAGAGAATGAAATCATTGGTTTAAAATTTCGAGCTTGAATTCAATTCATGAATCCAATCGATCAAATTCTCTGTTCGAACTATATTACTCGCAAAAATTATGGAAAAAAAGTAAAGCCCGGTTCACGTATTCTTATTTTAATTCTAAGTTTCGCAGAATAGACTAAATTTGTTGACAAAAATAGCTTGATTGCTAAAAAAAAGAAGAAAGCTAAAATTAGCTGTACCGAATCTGTTATACCCACCACCATCATCATCTAAAAAGGGGCGAAAAAATAAACTGTAATAGGTAGGCGTGGCAGTGAAAGAACTTCCAATATTTCTGCCAAATTTGAGGCCGATATCTTCATTTTTGCGTCTGGGAGAATGTTACCACAAACCTTATTCAGACGGACATGCTTAAATCGATTCTAAATTTGATGCTGATCGAGAACATATATAATTTGTGCAGTCTCCGAAGTTTCCTTTTGGTACTTACAAACCAAATGACAAAACGAATGAAATATATCGTTCACCTCTAGTGGTGAGTATAAAAAATGAAGAAAAAAAATTCAAATTTTTATTTTTCAAAATATATTTGGTTATATTGAAAGTTTTAATAACTTTTAGCCGAATATTTTGATGTTGAAATATTGCTCTTGCTTCTGCTTTAGCTTCATATTGAAGTAAGCTTGTACCTATTGGGGGGCCCCTTTAATGTTCGACGTGAAATTAGAGATGAATCATTTCCTAAGAAGACGATTATCAAGAAAAAAATCTTGGTCTTTTTCAATAAAGATCTTTAAACTGATCTGAAACGAATGTAATTTTTTGTTTTTTTTTTAGTTCAACCACAAATGCAAAATAACTACCGATGCATATAAAACATAATATAATAATAAGGATTAATAGTTTAGAAAATATTATGAATAGAATGGTCCAATAATGTCGTAATAGCAATACAGATACAAATGAATACTGATTACGAGTACTTGAATAATTACAAAATTATTATAAATTTAATTGCGCAAGTGTATCTTAGACAGATGCTCCAGTAGTGCAGATAACTTTTGAATACTATTACGAATTAAAAAAAGAAATTTAATCAGAGGATCAAACATTTACTATAGTTTCGAGTTGTATATGACTGGTCAAAAAATTTATGAGACTAATTTAATATAGAATACAATTCAATACAGATCAGTATATAAGACGATACCGGAGACAAACATCTAGAAGTCTGCTAACCAAGTATCCCATCCTTAATATGCTTTATAGACGAGAACGAACCATCATATAAGTTATGGTATCGAATCATTCATTTCGCCACTCAAATACTTTACATTACTTCGCCTTTTCCAAGCCAAAGTCAGGAATTTAGCACAAATTTAGAATTTTATAAGAAGATGAAAAAAATATTTGTCATTATATATAGAGATATCCATTTCGTGGTCTGAATTTGGCGACCATGCTTCAATAACATAAACAAAACGTTTAATGTAATGTTTGCCATTTTACAAGATAGCTCCTTTAACGACCATTGAAACTATTAAAGTAATAAAAACTTATTGTAAATATATCTTATTCTGTAGCAGGTATTTTTCGTGCATTCCGAGCAGATTATAGATGACATAATCGACTATCTGAACGCACTGTAGGTAGAAATTGTGAAAAACTTTAAAGAAAATGCATCTGTAACAGGTATGTTAAGACCCTTAACATCATCGAAACGCATACTTTATCGAAAATATTGCTGCTATTATTAGCGAAAGTGTCGGACAGAGGATCCTTTCGAGACGGGGATAAATTTAAGTGAAACATTCGAAGAAACCGCAACTTGTGGAACATTATACGTAACAGACAGACCGCTATTGATACCATTGTAGACAATTTTCTAATTTTCCAGAACATTAAGCAACATATCGTAACTTACTTTATGAAATAGGTGAAGCCTGATTTTTTGGCTCAGCTCCCCATTTATGTTCACAATTATTAATCCCATTTGGAATGTTTTATAAAACAGAGATAAAAATATAGTAGGGTTCCTCAGATAAAACAAAAAGGATTCAATCTAAGAATACTTACAACTTTTTTTTTTTTTTTGACAATTATGGACTTATTAGAGCCGATGTAGTTAATCTATATATAAACTTAATGGAAAATAAGGTTAGAATCATGAGGAGCATATTTCTCTTCTAGGCGTTCCAGTTAACAAAATAAAGTGAACAAAGTGAACAAACTGAAGAGTAAAATTTTCATATTTGAAGTTTTCTTGTTTTTCCTATTTTTTTTTTTGCTTTTTGTTTGGTATCAAAGAGAAATCTAAACTTTTACCACTGAAAAGGAAAAAACAAAACACATTCAAATGTCTTCCTTTTCTTATTCCGTATACTAACCAACCATATGTACTTTAATGTATGTATGTATGCATTTATGTATGTATGTATGCACATCTATGGAAGTAGTAGGAAAAAGATGTTAAGATATTCATAGAAAGCCTTCAAATTGCATTACATACCTATTGGCCGATTGCCACTCCAACGTAAGCTTTTGTCGTAACGGTCAGTTAGCAAATGGGGTAAATGAAATGGCAGCTGATATATGTGATTGTATTGTTGCTGCTGTTGACTGTAAAATTGCTGAGAATCAGGCATTTTGGACATTTGTTGCTTTTTCTGTTTCGCTTGCTGTATTTCCAATTCTTGTTCTTGCTGTTGCTGTGACCGACGATGAGTTTTACCATTCAATGAATAAACATGATGTGTGCGTACATATTTCTCATCCACCTTTTTTTTTCATAAATTAAACGAGAACAGAAGAAAAGGAGGAAATTTCATCAAAAAACAAAAAAAAAAAACAAAAAGAAAAAAGCATTAATTTGTTTATTTTAATTACAGGCCGCATAAAAAGTGGCATTAAATTAATTTCAATTACAAGTGCAAACAAACACATTATGTCAAAGTTGATGTTTATTTTTTTTTTTTTTTTTTTTTTTTTTTTTTTTTTAATAGCAACAGTGATTGCTTGCTTTGTTGTTGGTTTTTGCTCAATTTTTTTCTTCTTTATATTTTCTGATCCTTTCTGAAAAAGCTAGTTTTAACTACACCATATGCAAAGGCATACGTATCCGAGCGTAAACACTTCAATTCTCATGATAATGAATTCTTATTTATTAGTATGCGTCAGAGGGAATAAATGTTTTAATTTTTCATTCGTTTCAGCCACCAGCATTCACTTTCCTTTGCAAACATATGTCTTAACAAGCAGACGTATAACAAGGCAAACTATATAATATTTCGAACGATCCGGCCATAATCGTCGGCATAATTAGTTTATCATTTTGATCGTAAACGAGACAAAAATCTATATATTTTATTTATATGTTTTATTTTGATCTTCAGATATATGTATTTAAAATTACAGGGTATGGTTGATATTATGGTGCGCCCTAGTTGGTATTTTTTACCAATTCTAATAATTCTAGTGGGGTTCGCTGACTGCCTAGTGTTACTTTCTAACAACTTATATACGTTTGTGGAATATTCGCAATGGCTTAGACAACGATTTAATGATTTCTTAGATAAAATCTAGAAGAAGAGTGAAAGAGATAGATAGAGAGAGAGAGAGAGAGAGAGGGAGAACGAGGTTCGGACCTGTCTATTTCATCGTCAGAGATGTCTGTCTGTTTCTGAATTGTTGTATCAAGAGAGAGAGAGAGAGAGGAAGACAGAATGAAGTCTGGATTTCTCTATTTCATCCTCAGACTCGACTATTCGTTTCTGAATGATTGTGTCGCAGAAAGAGAGGGAGAGAGATAGATAGAGATAGAGATAGAGAGAGAGAGAGAGAGAGAGGGAGAACGAGGTTCGGACCTGTCTATTTCATCGTCAGACATGATTCTCTATTTCTGAGTTGTTGTATCAAAGAAAGAGAGAGACAGAGAAAAACAGAAAAAGAGCTTGTATGAGAGTGAGAGAGAAAGAGCTAGAGAGAACGAGTTATCATCGTCAGACCCGACTTCCTGTTTCTGAATGGTTGTATCAACGAAAGAAAGAGAGAGAGAGAGAAAGAGAACAATGTTCATTGTCAGACATGACCGTTTGTGTCTGAATTACTATAAGGATAAGATAAAAAACTTTATGAGACGTAAGTGGCTTCTATACATGGGACTGTGGAGTAACAATTAAAATTTCTATCTTTGATTAAGTAATGATCGTGAATTAGACTATTAAAAGATAAGGTGAACTTCATGCTATTATTAGTGAAGGTGAAAAGTTTATCAAATACATCTATATAAGCGATATTGAGACATTATTCGTTATCCGAACTGCGTTTACGAATTGTGTAGCATTCCTAAGATCTAGAAAATTAACGCTAAATGCCGTCTATTCTACTACTGTTGTAGTTAATTATGTCATTGTTAAAAATACGCATAGATTGGATTGATTTGAAATTTTAGATCTAATTTTTTATCTGTTCTTCTAAACAATTTTCAATGACTGGCGATTAAGCGGACCAATGAAACCTAAGAACAGGCAGCACTAAGAGTGTAATTATCTTACTTCTCTACACAGTAAATAAAAAACATGACAAATTGAGATGGAACTGCCTATGGTACCTGGTGTTTCATTCTCTTTGTATACATTTAGTGAACCTTTGTTTTATCAAACTTTAAAATTTAAGTATTTTAAAGAAGAAAAAAAAAAGGAAACAGGGAGCTCCACGTAACCGTAGCTGAGTTATTTAGAAAGTATCACTAGCAAGTGCAAATTTTCAACCCAGATCTCTGTAAGAAAATCTTAACCCTCTAACTATAAGCGAGAAACTAACCATTTGAATAACTTTTAAAGCTCAAAGATGTCAAAAGAAAATGACAAAATGACCTAATTTGGGTTTTTTTATTCCTTATATACTGCTTAGAAACATTTAATAAAATTAACGACCATACACGCCTGTCTACTGTTTGTGCTTCATTTTCGCTCTAACGCTTGATGAAACTCTTGAAAGCTAAGACATTATAAAAATGGAAAAAAAAAGAAATTAAAGTTTGTGATGCATATAACCTCAATTAATTGGTTTGAGTGAAAGTTATATAAAAAGAAAGTAAAGGAGAGAGATGTCAGTAAAGGAGAAACTTTTAAAAGCAACGTTAATAACCCGTAATTGCGCGTATTTTTCTCTCAATCTAATAACGAAAAAAAAGAAAAAAACAAAACCCATTTATCAATATCTCGTTTGGATCATTTAAGTACTTCAGTCTTTTTCCTTAAGGATTTCTCTTCTAAATATCTTAAAATATTCTTCATATAGATGCTGTATACTCAAGAATCGTTACTAACCAAACAAGGGCTTTTTTTTTTGCAATTCGTTTGTAAATTTATGTTATTTCAGGGAATTAATATGAAATTTAATATTACTCTCTCTCTCTCTCTCTCTCTCTTCGCAAACATAAAAGCATTTAAGCACATACATGAGCTTATATATATATATATATATGAAATAGTAGAAATGAAATTGTGTTGAAAACAAGAGAAAAAAAAACGGTAAAACAAAATACAATAATAGCATAAATACTTCAGTGAGCAACAAGCAAATGAGTTTAAATATTTGTGAGTCATGGCTGAGCGTACAACGCGTATATGTTACATTACATATATATATATTTATATGTAGTTAGGTAGTTAGGTGGTAGGTAGGTATGTGTGTTGTATGCATGTATAAACAAAGAAAAATCGCGTGTTGACCTTAATTTAAAATGCATTATAAATAAACGGTTAGCATTAAACGGTACACATACAGAGAATGGCTAACCCTGACCAAATAATCTACATATACACGTAGACAATGCGGTGGTTAGTATGTATCAAGCGGATATAAAACATTATATAACGGATATTAGAAACCAATGTGGTAGCCAATAATCACAAATACTATCAGTCAGTCAGTCGCTTGATCACACACCCTCATGTCATTGTATGTATAAATGTAGATAATTGTGTATACGCTCGTAAAGTAAAATGTGTTTCAATGCAACGATAATAGTTTTTGTTTATATATATATATATGTGTGTGTTTGCATTTAGCTTATGGTAAATAAATTAAATTGGTTATTGATCCTACCTTTTTGCCATTTATCAGCCATGTTATGTGAGGCGCTGGCCGTGCACGCGTTGTATTACAAAGTGCAAATAAACGTTCACCTATTGCTACCGGACTACGTTTGCGAAATCTAATCACTGGGGGTCCTGTTTGCGGTACTGTATATATAAACAATGTGCATATACATAAATATACATGTATATATATATGTGTATAAAATTTCTCTTTAAATACTTCCGTTTAATATATTTTTTCCAAGCGTTTTAACATAATCAAATTTTTTTTTTCTCTTATTTATTTATTATTATAATGTAATAGAAAAAGTTTCCATTTTCCTAAAGATATACTTACAAAAAACGCTCATTAAATGTTCGCTTGATGCTTTCGTATACAATGGTGAAGTCATCGATACTTCACAATGAAATTGTCCGGACAATTTAAAATCAACATTGGCCAGAGTCACCTGAGACTCATTAGAATATTCCCACTGGAAATGAAAATGTTATTCAATTAAGTTTGCTTTATAACAATGTTATGGAAAATTTTTTACTCAGTTATGAAAATAATTAATATTAATATTAATATAAATTATTCACACTTTATTTACTTACATCAATGTCAGCACCATCTAAAGTGAAATTTTTAAACGGTAATTTACGGCCCTTAACATATTCAAAAAACTTTACTTCATCGCGAAACCAAGACACCTGAAAAAATCAGTAACAAAACAAAAGAAAAACATAAAAAAAAAACGTTATATAAATGGAAGTATACATGAAACAGTAAATAATTTTTATTATAAATTTTAAACTGAAAACTTGGAGGGAAGTTGAGCTCACTTTTCAATGGAAAATTTATTTTTTTTTTTTTTACACAAAAATAAACTTTGATCAAATCCGACCCACACGTTTAAATTTCATAATTCTTCTAACAGAACTTCGAAATGCTATTAAAATAAAACCATTAAATCGAAATCAAACCATCATTCAAAGACTTGGAAATTATCGAGTATCGAGCAAAACCATAGACGGACAAGGTCGAACTTTTATTACCTTTGCGCCATCGAGTATATAGTATCAATCAAATGGAATCACCAGGACTGAACAGTATCAAAACTGCTTTTATCGTTTCTAAGTTGTAAGATGCAGGCGTAAGCAGTATCATCTCAGTGTCATCAGTAAACTATTTCTAAATTAAGATCCAACTTAAGATCCAACAATTTCAGTATTAAACTATAAATTGACCACAATTGAAGAGCCTTTTGTTTTTTATAATATGTTGCTATTCGCATTTATAGGCAAACGATTTTTGATCGTTTTTTTCTTTGAACTGATAATCTGCCCTTTTGAAAATAGTTGAGAACACCCATTGAGTTATAACGATAAGGAAAGGGCTTCTTTTTTGATGTAAGTCAATTTGTTAATGATGAGGACTCATTACATCGAAATAATGTACGAAGAAATTTCAGACTGCTTTGATATATATATTTGCAACATATTTTCGGTCTATATTTGAAAGTTTTTGAAAACAAAATCAAAATTGAAAATATTGAATATCTTGGATTTTTAACTACGAGAGGCTTAGAACCAACGCAGAAAATCACTTTCTATTTATAGACTTATAATATTAAGGGATAAGTATCAGTTTTCTTAAGTTTCATAATCTCTTGGGATTTCCAAAAAGAGTACATAAATGAACACAGAAGGGTAGGCAAATGAATGTAGTCACATGGCTGCTTGAACGAAATAAAAATACAGAGCGTGTCTGGCATATGACAAACGACCTCCTAACCTCCTATCTAGTATTCAATCTGACAGACTACCATTGACCATTAATCACAATAATTATGATTATGTTTAATATATGATATCATTTATTAGGTGGAAAAAAATAAATCTCGAAAATTTTATTCCCAACAATCTTCCCTTGAGCTTTTTCAGTAACTTTCAAAAGAGAGTTAGAATTTCCGATTTAAATCATATCAGCTTATTGAGACGGATAACTTTTTCGTTTTTTATTAACTCCCTAATTGAAATCTCTACCAATTTTCAATACTACATGAAATACTTTTCTTTATAGCCATCATTTGATTTACAACACTCAGAACATAGCCTCGAAGACCCCGCTAAGTATATGTAATCTTGATCAAATTTAGAATTGATTTAAGCAGATCCGTCTGTGCAATGCTTGAGGCATCAAACTTGATTGAAACATTGGAAGTTCTTGGCGTTGACAATAAACCAAATCGATCAAAGGATACGCCCACGCCCATCGTATAACGTAAATTGAAAGCACTTCTGCTTTTACGAAACAAAAAAAAAGTTTTTTTTGCTTAATCCTTATAAATCGTATTCACATTTATTAAGTTAGTTATCCCCTAGTATCGGTAGAAAAATAGAACGGATTGACCATGCCCACTCGATATAATAGAGTATTGGAAAACGTTTGTAACATTTAAAAAATTATATACTCTTATTGAGTATCAAATTCACCTAAAGGTATCCGTCCGTCCGTCTGTTCATCTATCAGTCTGCTTATCTGTGTAATCTTTGCGGTAATCATTTTTCTGGACGCAAAAAATTAATTAATAAATTAATTAAATTAAACATGAATGGAATTTTGTAAAAATATTGAAAGTTCTCTTTCACATACATTGACATTGAAAATGGGTCAAATCGGTCACAAGTCAGGACTAGATTATGAAATAAGGTGAGAACACTTTCGTTTTCTGGGTGTTTTGCTTACTACTCTCATAGACACAGTATTCCATAGAAAAAAATCTGCCCCACCCATCTACAAAAATTTAGTTTTTTTGTTTTTATCTTCTTTTGAGATAAAGCTGAAGGGTATAAAAGATTCGGCTTAGATGAATATAATTTTCTTCCTTGTTTGTAAAATGCATTTTCCCTGTTTTTAGATTAAGTGAAAAAGGTCAGGAAAAAGATGATATGAAAATAGAATTTCCGAAATGTGTTAAGCACTATAATTTACATAAACACAAAGTTTGAGGTGGGAACACAAAAATTTTCTTGTTTCGAAATTTAGTATTCACCTTCAAGCAAACATTTCCTTCTACTTCCTTTCATAGTCATCCTTAAATTAAATTTTTATTTGGAAGAATAAATTTTTTTAACGTAGTTTCACTTTCAACAGAATTTGCAAATATTTTATTTTGAAAGTACTATCGAACGAGTGAGACGAAACCACTTAAAATAGTTTTTTTTTTTTTTCAATATGAAGCACGAAAATTAATTCAAAACAAACGAATAACGAAAATCAATATCAATATAAGCTACAAAAATATATTTATCTACCTTCTATTTTTTATATAGAGATAGATGAATGTGTTCGAAGTCCGAGACTTTAAACTCATTTCAACAAATTGACAACGTATACGAGAAGTAAAAAATTTATATTTATATAAAACCAATGATTGACATTTCCATGTCATCTGTCTGCATGTATATTGAAAGGAACTCAATTACAGGATATTTCAGAATATTAGATTTTTGTTTACACTGCTGCGCACCTTTTTCGTATTACTCAAAATCTATTCTATTGATTAAATTGACATAAACAAGAAATGCTACCAACAAAATATTATTTAACCACATTTTTGTCTGTCACAAGCAAATTTAATAAAAAAAAAAATAAAAAGAAAAAAATAATGTTTCCAAAGATAACATCTGTGGTTTGGATACACAAACATATATATATATATATATATATATTTCTTAACGAATTTTTTAATTTCCAGAATATTACTAAAGAAATTTCATAAATAATGCAAGAAAAAATACTACCACACTGAGTGCTACTTTAAGTTTCATTGCTGCTTGAATTATTTATTAGATAATGACTACATTCGAACATAACCACAGCTGTTCGTGTTCAAACACCTTTTTTCACTTTCGCTTCCTATGTAATAACATACATTTAGACTAAATGGGAAAAGTTACAGGCACCTATAAATACTAATTTATGGATCGCACTTGTATATACGGTATAAAACAAATGGTCGGGTGGAGTCCATGTGAAAACATTTAAAGTTACAGGTGTTTAAGTGTTGTTGCCTTGAAATAAGTATTACTTGCCATAGTATCATTGCAACTGATTTAAGTTTAAAAACTTAAAATTTTAAACAAAAATATAGACTAACAAAGTCGACCTTTTATAGTACCATTGAGTCATAGCGTGTACCATTAAATATTAAAAATTAAAATTTTAATATCCTAATAAAGGTTTATTTGTTATAAGACTTTTATATGTGTGTATGTGTGGGAAAAAGGATTTCGAAAAATAATCTCACATTTTCAAAAATTTTTCAATTTCCTTTGGTACGCCAAAATACCCGTTTTCATCGATTTATGGAAAACGATTTGAAAAGTTATTTCCACATAAGGTCTTTTTCTCGATACACAGTCAGACCATTGTATGGTCTTAATAACCGTAGAACTGATAGAAAATACAAAGTTTCTTCTATAAACACTCACCTTAAACAATACGATAGGTTCCACGTCATGTATGCATTCCAATGTTGCACTGGTACCACGTTCTACATATCTGGGTACGTTTAGATGCACTTCTGCATCTGTATGGCCATCTGTATTAAGAAAAGAAAATAGACAACACGAAAAATCATTAAAAATGTGAAGAAAAAAAAGAAAAGAAAAATTAAAAGGAAAAGGAAAAAATAAATACAACCAACCACTGATAAGAGCGGATTTTTCAAACCAAAAAAAAAAAAAAATTATAAAAACTTTACACACTAACGTAAATAGCGCATCCTGGAGAGAGAAAGAATGACACTTTCTAGGTCACAACGGAAGAATGACAAACCACAGCAAATTAAATTAAAATAAACGAAGAGAATAACCTTGAAACACTCAAAAACTACTATTACAACATCGCCAATAGCAACGACAATGTTAAGAATCTGCCACCAAAGGAGTTAACTGAATTGAAACACTACAAATAATTTAACAGAGTCAAAGTGTGAAAGAAATCGTTTTCATCTGGCGCCATGAAACATTACCAACAAATGTGTTCAACTGTCTGTAAAATTACGTATAATTACAACTTAAGAATTTAATAAGTGAAGCCACATGTATGTATACCATTTTGTACTACATATATATTATATCATATATAATATATAATTACGTTTTCTTTTTCTTTTATTTTTACTTCCTTTTCTTAAATAAGGATTGCATCCTTGGTTTTGTTAATATTTTATATTAAGTTAACCTGATGTGTTTTAAATTTAATTATAAGAATATTTTTGGAAGTTGAAATATATAAAAAATTTTGGAAATCCTGCCTCGTTAGAGTTAATAAGAAAATTTTTTCGCATTATCGCTTCGATAAATTGGTTTAATTTAATGTTACATTTTGACTTTCTTTTGGGATATTCCTGATATAAGACGATACGGTACGATTCTTTAATATTTCCTTGTTGTCCTATATTGTCAAAAGTACCCTCTCTCTTAGGCTATTGGCGTAATGTTTGGGTCGTTTATTGTATTTTATAATGAGAAGCTATGTATCAAGATTCGTGTATGCGGAATAATATTGAAAGAAGAAAGAACTCAAGTAAAAGTTTCTAATATTTCAACTGAAATTTCATCAAACCTTCTTTAAATTGATATTTAATCTTCTTCTCTCTCTTGAAATATCTAAAGCAAATATATACTAACAGTGGTAAGAAATATTAAAAAAAAAAAAAAAAACTTCATAAAACTGTTTAGTAAGCAAAACAAACTTTCGATATAAACTAATTTTTTCATTCTCTTTGTAAGGAGTTACACCACTTTGCTAATATAACTGCTTATTTACTTTCGTGAAAAAACCAATTACATCTTGTTTCCATGTAAGAGGAACCCCTAAAAGGGGAAGGAACTTAAAGAGTGAACCGATATAGTTCAAATTTCACAAATTTAAGTTATCTGTCAAAGATATTTTTATTTTTCTAATATTTCTTTCATAAAGTACTAGGAATTATATAAACACTTATTTTTTTCATGACAACCCCTATATGTGATTGGATCAAAAAAATAGATCTACGTGGCCCTAATCTGATGCAGTTAATTTTTAAATAAAATTATTATTAGAAACTGGTTTGCATAACAAAATATTAAGAATTAGATCTTATTATCATATAAAGGCTTACTTTTCCTAGGAACGGTTACCTAAGAGGTCGTTCAAAAAGTGATCTCATCCGATCCAGTTTTTTCATATTTATTTTACACATCGAGAAATATTAGTTCGTATCCATTTTAGTCGCATAACAGTAGAAATTGCTATCCTAGATATATAAAGGGTTGTCATATGGGAAAATGGAATCTATCGAATCAGTATTCAATAGCGTTCGTGCTTGATTAAAAACACATGAATCTACCAAGTTTTTTTCAAAATATCTCAAACATTATGAACCATACGTTGAACACAAAAATAGAGGAACAGTCCGACAGAGAGACAGACAGACAAACAAACGAGCTTAAATCGAAAAGCTTAAATAAGAAAATGACTTTGAATCGTTCGTTATAATCAAGCGTGGATCTATCTTAAGCCCTTCTGATTGTTAAATAAATCCGCACATACTTAATTTACTCTGAACCACAAGTGGTGTAGGGTGTAAAAATGTGAAATTAAAGTTTGAAGAGACTCGTGTAGATATATTCTTTGTTCAAGGCTATAAATTGAGTTTAAGAAAAGAAATTGTTCAGCAACAAATACGCTGTGAATGGACAACAAGAAGAGAACGTTTTCGTAAAGAATTGAAGATGATGGTATCCCTGTACGCCCCACAACTAATAAAAACTTTCTTTCTTGTTAAAAATTTTTTGCTAAAAGGGGATAGCGCAGAAGATTGGTTTATTTTTCCTTTAATATTCGGTGCACAGAAACTCATTGAAATGTTTGCTTAATTTATATTTTCAAAGTCTTATTCTGCTCATAATTTTCCAAAAAAATATATTCCTTTTTCTTCTTTAAGTAAATATGAATAACTGCACATTAACGAAAAACTTCTTAAGTTTAGCAAATAAGGGTAGACACCAGAATTTAACGTCAGCAAAGATGAAATGGGGAAAAGTAAGCAAAATATTCTAAATTTACACCACAAACTATTTGTAAACGAACTTTTTTTTTTTTTAAGGATATTTTACTTTAAATGCTTTGCTCCAATTCTGTATTCATTCCTATAGAACTTTTATATAAAAACCAATCGATATCGTTTGCTTTCACCACCTTCTACCATCTACGCCGTCTTCAATCTATTTGCCACAGGTATTCTTTTTTATGCGTATATACATATATATATATATATATATATATATATATACATATATAGGAAGTTTCCGCACAAGCATTCCTATGAAAAAAAAAAAAGAAACATTTCGTGTTAATTTAATGGTTAAGTTTAACCTAAATATAAAACCAAAAATTGTTGGCTAAAAACTTTGTTCGACAACATTTTCAAAAAAATAAAGGTAATGAGAAATGACTTGAATTTCTTTTCTTTTTTAAATTTATTTTTAGTAACAATTCAATTTTTGAAGTTTAAGTTTCTCATTCACAAACAAGTCTATGCGTAAAAAAGTTCTTTCTTCAAAAACCAAATAATGTATTTATCTAACTTTTGTGTATAAATTACTAACGTTATAAACAATATTATTATTGTGTCTTTTTAAAGGAAAATTGTCGACACAATAAAGAGAAAAAGTAGACTGATTTGATATTTTCAAGTATAATAGTAGTCAACGTAGACCATCTCTATTATCTACTATTAATCATAATTTTCCTCTTCTTTTTGAATTATTATAATTTGGTTTCGTAGAAACTTTTTAAGTAGAAATTGCTAGAAAAGTAGAACTTTCCAACAACAATAGATACATATTCAAATTTGACATGAAAGATCTCAATATTTTTCAGTCTAAAGACACAATTGGTGAATATACCTCGGAATGTATCGTTGGCCATAGATAGTCGGATGTTTGTCTTAAGGAATTTTAGCAAATAACTGAGAATAATGTACGAGAAGGTAGCAATGAATACGATAAATAATTTTGATTACTCGATATAAAAAAAAATTTTGAAGAAATGTATTGAAGCTGCGAACTTCTTACAAAATGTAGTCTAATTTCGCTTAAGCGGGAACTCGATGATATACGGTTTATGTAGGAAATGTTAACCAGAAGTCCTTGAATTGAGTATGACAACCTTTCACAATTCAGTGACCGTCACTCCTGAAATAGTTAAAAGCCATTCACTACCCTCTCTCTCCGTCCTTTCTCCTCCTCCTCCCTCCACCCGTCCCTGTCCCCCTCCCCCTCTTTCCCTCTCT
>KK351324.1:103049-119764 GCA_000671755.1 Glossina brevipalpis | reverse complement strand
TATTTGATGCCACCACGATTTTGGGGTAGCCGCAACGGCCACGAAGCTCTCCGAAACGATCAGGACAGAGAAACACCAAAGGAATGACCGGTGAGCCCCCCAACGTCCGTGGTTTCCTACAATATTTTTAAAACGCGAAAGGTAGATACTTGTAACTGAATATTGGACCTTCCGTAGATTTTGATTCGCAAACTGTAACTATCCTTACCCATCCGATTATTTGTCTTTCAATTTACGCGAAGATATATGGTGACAGCCGAAAACCACGCTCTTAGTTCAAATACTGCTTGTCAGGTCCGAAATAATTTGATTATGCTTATCTTCTCATAGCACTTCTTCTGGACTTCTTTACGGGGAATTTCGTCTTGACGGTATGTTGGGTGAACAATACGTTGTAGAACCAGGCACGACTTACTTGGGCAGCAAACTCCAATTTGGTTTCGAGTGTTCGTTCTGATCATGTTCGCCGCAGAACAGACAGAGCGTGGTAAGGGGGAGTGTGAGATAGTGGGGGGAAGGGGTTGGGGTGGGAAAAGGGGAGAGAAGGAGGGCGTTTGAGATAGTAGGCGGGTAGAGTAGAGAGATATATAGAGGGAAGGTAAAGGGAAAGAGATATACAGAGAGGAGGTGAGGTAGAAAGAGAGAGAGAGAAAGAGAAAGGTGAAAGAAAGATAGTATCCCTATCACAAGATCTGCTTAACATACAATTTCAAATATTAATTGCTTTTCTCTTTGTTTCTTTCTCCTACTTTCTTTCTCTTCTTTTTCTCTGTTATTTCACATTTACAATCAATTAAACTAATTTAGGGAAACATAGCAACATTAGTAATAAAACCATACTTAATTATTTAAAAAGCCATTGGCATAGTTATGCAAAATTTATAAAAGTTTGTATAAGAAAATGAACGAGAAATTAACTTAATTAAGTTCGTATTGCAATTTATTTAAGTAATTTGAACGAAATTCTCGCGAACAAACATGTATTAATGCGCGTTTATATTAAGGGAGTAGAACGTCATCCACCAATACCAATCCAAATATCGTAAATTTATTTATTTAGATCATTATGTGTCATCAACAGACATGCAAAATACTAACTAATACAAACAATAACAACAAATCCAAGTGAATAAGTAGAAAATGCTTTAGTGTTTACTTTGAATTTCTTGATGATAATATTGTGTCAGCATAAGGAAAAATGTTTGTAAAAGATAATGAAAGTTGCTTCGAGTAGACTGTAAATAGAATGCATGAAAATATTAAAAAAAATAAAAAAAGGAAAAAGGAAAACAAGAAAAGAGAAAAGAAAACATTCGAGAAATAATAAAACAAATTATGTGAATGAAATTGTAACCGCATGTCAACTTGTTGCAAAACTGTGTAACACACATACCATACATACAATAGAATAAACATACAAACATCATTGCAGACATCATCGTTACCGCAAAAGGCAACAACAAGTTGTAGTTATTTACTTGTAAATCGTATTATTGTGTTTATTATCATGTCAGGCAAGTTGTTGCATTAATTGGAGGCATGTTAACGAGCAAAATTAAACCCAATTGCAATTATTTTGACGGCTTTTGTCATTCTCTCAGTTTTGCCCTCTTTGCCTCTTATTCATTTACCATATTGGCGCAGTTATGCTATTGGCAAAAGGCCAAATTGTCAAAGTATGATGGTGGGTGGATAGTGAACAATGTACGAGACACCATATGCGCAAAACGGAAAAGCGTGACACGTGAAAACCTGTAATTGTTATTATTTTTATTTTGTCTTTTCGTTCTCGTTCCTTCCTTCTTTTGGACTTTCAATTACAACTCATATCACCAACAATAACAAAAACAACAGCAACAACAACAGCAACAACAGCAGTAACAATAGGATAAACATAAAACCTCAGTAGTGTATTTCAATGTAGTTCAGTATTCAGTTGAATTTTTGATTCGTTTTAATTTTATTTTTAACGTCGTGTCGCGTTATTTAATTTAACAGACAAACTGTAGGCGCTTTGCCATTGACATCCATCCACAAAAAGGGGAAAGGTGAATAGACTATAAATTTTTATGAACGGAAATGAACGATTTTCCAATATCGAACCAACAACATGCAATTGGCGGCCATCATAAATCACTCGTACAAATATGTATAAATCACTTTGCTTACAACAACAACAACAACAATAACAACAACAGACCAAATGCCTTCCGCGGTCTTTTTATTTATTTATTTTTTATTTTTTGTTTTTTTTTTTGTTTTTCCAATATTCAATATTTGTTTCAAACTTTTCATTAAGTTGTATAATTTTTAATAGTCCTCTCCTCAGATATTTAAATGAATTAATTGAAAGAGCGACAGTTACCAATTGAGCATAAAATAGTTGATAGAAAGAAAAATGGCCAACTGTGACATCAACACTTTTTTTTAATATTACTACACCGCAGACATATGCACGTAGTTTGGGCAATTAAAAATCACAACTGGTGTGATGATGAAATGCCTTATAACCAGGTTAGTGTTGAGCTAAAAATATTAATGTGATAAACTAACAGTTTTTGATTGGAAGCATATTAACGTTATGTATAGTTCGAACCAAGTTACCTCAACCACTACCAGAATTAGGTATAATTAGAATTTTAAGTCTCTAAAGAAAACCATAACCACTGACAGAGAAAAAATTAAAATTTTTTTTTTAGGTTCCGAGTCATATTTGTCTTTTGAATAGGGAATAGGTCTAGAGAGCAATACGTGTTGCTATAGTATCACGACACAATAAAATAGATTGATATTCAAAAATATATTCCGAAAAAAATTTGAAAGAAAATTAATGGAAGAGAAATTGTCACAACTATGATCCAAACTACTCTGATTAAAATCCTCATCTCGTTGTGTCATTATAACCAACCTACGTTGAGAAAATCAAGATCAAAATATTTGTGAGAATTGGACTCGAACAAATTATTGTTATATACCAAGAGATTCATAAGAAATCTAATCCGCCAATTTGCAATTGTGGACGAAATTTTGAAATTAAACATATTCCCCGTGTGAAACCTAAAATCTTTTCACAGCCCGGAGACTTATTCTTAGAGCATGTAATTCTATAAACATCTTGAAAGTACCTGGTGAACTTAATATCAATCAAATTTTTAATTTTATTAACCATCTACTAACTAACCATCTAATCCGTCTCTTTTAAGATAGGAAAACTGATAGTCTTGGTTGGTAGCCAGTGCTCGTCATTCTTTTTTAGTCTGAGAATTCATTTCTGCGCTCCAAATAAATAATTATAATAATAATAAGAAATCTTTAAAAGGGGGAATTAAATTCAGAACTGCAAAAAAGTAGAGCAGTTTCGGCATTTAAAAAAATCTCTAAAACGATAAGCAAACTAAATAGCTGACTGCAAGCAAGCAGAAATGCTGCTGAGTTCAGTTTATTGAGGGTCAGCACTTAAAAGTAGGTGAAAAAACTTTGCGAAATACATTCGATAAACGCAATAAAGAACGAATGTTTGTAAATCTAGCATTTAAGAGCTATTCGCACTTATTCTAATTAACAGAAAAAGCTAAATGTCTCTAGAAAGAGTAAAATAAAAAATTACTGAGTTCAGTATTTTTTTTTTTTTTTTTTTGCATTCCTGTAGTAAAATACTGTTAATGTACTTGATATTCTCTACTACATTTGAAATTTACACTTCCGATCTAGTTTAAAAACTGTAGATTAGCGGATATTAATTATCATCTTCTTGGGCCGAAAGGATCAATCAAATTTTAACTTATTTTAAAAAACCACCGAAGAATGATTTCATTTTGTTTGTCATGCTCAGAAGTAAGCTTCAGAAACCCGATAAAGCATATATGTCCTCGATCAGCATTAGATTTACAATCAATTTAAGCATGTCCATTTGCCGGTCTGTACGTCTGACCGCCTGTGGTAGGTCGTAATGTCTTTGTAATAATTGCAAAAGCGAAGACATCGGCTTCAAATTTGACGAAACCATACAAAGATTGGTATCTAAAATGAGCCAAATCGATGCAAGGGCACACCCACGGTACAATGTAAACTGAGAAAATCTCTACTTTTAAGAAAAAATAGTTTGGCTTTTTTATTGATTACTCATCAAAAATAAAGCAGACAGATTTATAGAAATCTGCACTTGTGTTGAGACAGTTGTCCTGTAGACTCGGTATAAAAATGGAAACTATCGATCTCGTCCACCCGATATAATAGCGCATTGATTAACACTAAGAAAGAGTCCACCTAGACGTCTCCGCCCGTTCGTTTGGCCATCCATTTGTCTACTTATTTGTGGAATGTCTACGGTAAACAATAAAAATTTCCACGTTTTTCCCTAAAAATGGAAAAGGTCTGCCAAGCCTCCTTGATATAATAGAGAATTGAAATTTAATTTTTTTTTTTTTTTTTTTTTTGAAAACGTTTGTAACTATAAGAAAGAATCCACCTAGATGTATCCGTGCCGTCCGTCCGTCCGCCTGTCCGTCCATCCATCTGGGCAATGTCTACGGTAAACTCGTCATAATAGAGCATTGAATTTTTATTTTTTTTTTGAACATTTGTAACAATAAGAAAGAATTCACATAGATGTATCCGTTCCGTCCGTCTGTCCATCTAATTGTCTACTTATCTGTGGCACGACTACGGTAAACAATAAAAATTTGCACTTTATTCCATAAAGATGGATTAAATCTACCATGCCTACAAAGTAGACCTTGATACATATAAAATTCAACCAAGTTTTCATTCATTCATTCATTTCCTTTCTAAATATTACTACCATTTCTAACGTAGAATATCAGCTAATATTATTACGTTATGCTATACAAATAAAGCAATTGATCCAACAAAGAATGGAAGCCCAACATCAATATGGCCATAAGTAAACAGCTAATTACTGAAACAACAAAAGTAATAATGTTCCAGAGAATAAAAGGAAAACAAGCAAACAATTAAAAATGTTTACAATTAAATCAATAGACCGGAATTCTGACAATTCACATTGTTAGCGTAAAAGAAAACAATACCCGAGTTAGCGTAAAAGAAAACAATGCTGTTTTTGATATTTTCCTCTTTTGAAATTAGAAACTGAAAATCATTTTAATGATGACGATGATGATTGCTTGCAATAACATGAGTTTATTTTAATGGGAAGCTTATACATTATGAAAAGGAACATGCTATAGAAAAAGGAAAACAAATTTCATATTTATTGTATTATATAAAAGAATCTGATGTAATCATAATATTTTAATGTAATGCACATATATATATTTTTACTTTTTATTGCTCATCTATGTAACATCATGTGAAGTATCCTTAAAAAGAAATTACTCTAACGAATAATTTATAATAGTTACCTTGAAAAGAGTAAAGAGTAAGAGTGAAAAGAGTTTTTGGAAATGTTAATTTGAGTTAGCAAACCAAAAAAAAAGGTCCTTCTAGTAGGGTAAGATTTTGTTGAAAATGAAAAAGTAAAGGATTTGAATTTAATGTCTTTATAAATATAATACGAAATCAAATAAGCTTTTGTGTAGAAAGACAGAGATATTTTAATACAACAGAGAGAAAGTAAAATTAAATGAACTGAACTGATATAAACAAACAACAGAGAGAGTTGAGCAATAAAAATTAAATAAAGAATATATTTTACTGTGTTTACTATATTACTACTGCTTGCAATATAGTAAGCCTATGTGTCACTTGCATATGCTTCAAACAGAAGATAAGTACAATCCAGTCTCATGCAATATATAGAGGAATGTGAATATTAAACTGATATTCCAACGCTTACAAAGAGTTCATTAAAAAGTTATATTCTGTATATAACTTATTTTTTATATAAAGGTACGTGTACCTTCGTCACAATCAGTGCAGGCACAAATGTTCAAGCTGTCACCTACTACTGCTGCCACTACTTGAGAAACTTTTTATGGCAACAAAGGACTTGGATAAGCAAAGAGAGAAAATAATCAAATTTAATGCTTATAAAAAAATTTGCAGCATTTTTATGAGTAGAAATGAAACCATTTCTTAAAACACGGATAAATATTTAATTTGGTACATTGACTTTGGAAAAATATCATCCGGAAAGAATTTCATACTTCCAAGAGCAACAAGACTTTTAGTCTTTGCTTTTAATATTATAAAGTTTGTCTTAACAAGATTGCACTGTATTAATTTCGTGTCATTTTTCTTTTGGCAACTCTGAAATTTAGTAGCTGTCACTCGATTATTAAAAATGAAGCGCTACACAAAAGAAGAAAAAAAAGGGAAAGTTACGCTGAGAACGCTCGCAAATTTCGCAGAAATATCCGATCGAGAAAGCGCAACAATTCGAAGAGTGGTCAAAAAATTTGAAGGAACTGAGCCGATTATAGACAGCAAGTCTCCGTACCTGTCCATCTCTTGAAAACATTGCTACTGTAGAGGATGCAAAAACTGCAAAGGTCGCCGAAAGCCCCAAAAAGTCACTTGCTCGTTATCCTTGTAAGAATGGAAGCCCTACTTAACTATACTGTCAATAAAAGATTGTAGCCGGTGCTAATCAGAGGAAGTAATGTCTACTAGTAACGCGAGGATGGTAGCACAATATAGCTTAGTGCCACTAAAGTTTTTTTTTTTTTTTTTTTGCTCTGAGGGGTCTAATTTCGTTGCACTGAAAACTAGTAATACCATGATTTTTGATAATTACACCGATTTCTCGTCCCAATTTCATTAGTTATTGTTGATAAAGCCTCGTAATGATGGTTTCATTTAATAGGAACTCATCATAATGCATCACACCCTTGTGACTTACCCAAATAGGGTCGTCATGAATATTCAGCTTTATCACCCATGTTAATGGTTCATCTAGTCTACGTCGTGGTTATAAATTCTTTGGATATCTTAACGCATCCACTCTTCCTTGCTCATAAGGATTTAGTGGCACTACTTTTAGAGAATTATGCAAAAAAAATCGAAATTTCCCAAAAATGGCACTTATTCGGTACAAAACTTGAATCGACCTGACCTTTTTGGGTTCGGAAAAAAATATGTAATCCTGATACGGACTCACTAATACTTCAAGGTTATGTTGTTATGTTATGTTGTTACTAGATGATCAAACTTAAGATATGACGCTTATATTTGACAATTTTAACTAGACCCGGCGGGGGACGGGCGTCTTTTATCGAACGGCGGAAATTTAGTTGTACACTTAATAATTTCTTTAGAAATTTCTGTTAAGCAGATTCATAATTTCATGACTTTATTTCAATGGTTTTGGATCACTCTCAGGCCAACATATTTGATAGGCTATCATGAATACTAAGTTACACGGTAATACGCTTCTTCATACACTCTGTTCGTAACTATAAAAATTGAGAAAAAATAAACAACTTTTCTAATGGCAACTAAATTAAATCAAAAGGTTCAGAGCGTGAATAAAAGTTGGAGTTCTGCGAAATTGAAATTAAATTAAAATTGTCTAAATTTTAATCTGTTCCCTTTGATTTGATCTCATGTATTATATATCCGATAATCTATTAAAATACATTTTGAATTAATTAATTTCATTTTCACACTCATTAATTACTGTGTACCTGGTAAATAGAGTACAATAAATTAAGCTTAGAAGGCACAAATTATTCACTTAACACCAGTAAAAGTTTCTTGTTTGTTGTCTTTTCAATACAAATTTTCTTAATACAAGACGACTTTAATTATCATTAACTAAATGCAATCACAACCACTTATATGGATATAATTTAAGCTGCAAGTTTTGTAGTTAGATAAAGAGTCATGAAATGATTCGAGTTTTAATCAAATCAACGCGAGAAATCTTAAACACATCACATTAACGCACCACAGCATGAGCGAGTAACTTAGTGAGTAAGTGTATAAAATGCTTGAAGCAGTCTTTTAGAATAAGGTGCTATACACACACCACATATGTAAGATGAGCTACAAAGTAAAAGCAAAAAAACAAAAAAAAATCACTTAACATATGAATTAAGTGAAACATACCAAAGCGATACAATTTTAAAACTCATGCAACTTTTATTAGCAGTTTTATTTAATTTTTAGAAGAAAAAAAACCGAAAAAAGGAAAAAAAAAACAGGCAGAAGCCCTTCAACAAACAAACACGTCCGCACACATCCATTATATTACTTAACAAAAAAGAAATATTTTTTTTTCTTTCGCAAAACCAAAGCAAAAGTACTGTTAGGATGTCTTTTGGTAGAAAAGTTGCCTCAAGCTTTTTAAATATATGAACATATTTTGTAAAAGCTGATAAGAAGCTTTGGGGAAAAGTTTTATTTTTTTTTTTATTTTGAACCGTTTGGGTATATATATATATATATATATGCGTATGAAATGATGTTGATACCGCATGCTAAGATCTTAATATCTCTTTAACAATTTTTACTTAATGTGTTTAATCTTCAATGCATTTTTACTACTTTACTAAATTCGCTTAATGCGTTTTAAACTTATAGTACAAGTGAGACAAAAAAAAAATCCAAAGAAAAAAAGGATGAATTTAAGATATTTAGTTCTGAATTTTCTTTTCTAATCTTCGGCATTGACATTTAAACTCAGTGAAATCTTACTTTCAACTTCGAACCTTACATACATATGGAAATAAATTTTATTTTTTCTTGTATACGATAACATTACGCACTTAGATGAATATCTCTTTTTCCCTTAGGCGTAATTAACTTTTAGCACATTTTTTTACCAACTTTGTAGAAACTCAACGAAATATTTAACAGTTGTACGAACTAAAAGCAAAGAATACAAATGTAACTAAGACTAGTAAGTTACGAGAAAAATAAATTCAATTGTGTTTATTCTTCTTGCGGCTGTTTATTCTCTACACCCTACCTCACTTATGGTACATCAAATATATTAGGTTTCTAATAATCACAAGCAAGACCCGCCTCTTATTGTACCGATCGATTTAGAATCTCTTTTGGAATCGATTTAAGCTTGTCTGTCCGTCTTCTGTCTGTCTGGTGTGCGGCTGTCTGTCCGTTTTTCTGTCCGTCTGTCTGTCCGTCTGTCTGGCGTGCGGCTGTCTATCCGTTTTTCTGCCCGTCTGTCTGTCTGTCTGTCAGTCTGGTGTGCGGCTGTCTGTCCGTTTTTCTGCCCGTCTGTCTGGTGTGCGGCTGTCTGTCCGTTTCTCTGCCCGTCTGTCTGACTGTCTGTCTGGTGTGCAGCTGTCTGTCCGTTTGTCTGCCCGTCCGTCTGTTTGCCTGCCTGATGTGCGTCTGTGCATTCTTGGTTCTAATCTAAAGGTTGCATAAAAATTAATTGCACTAAATTTGGACCCCAGCCCAAAAAAAGGACGCTCATGGAAAGTAATCTTTTACATAGAAACCAGGCCTAACGTATAATATTTTTTCAAGAAAGTAAAAGAACACTTGTATATTAGGCAAAGTGGTGTAGGGTCGGTTAACGTTCGACTTTGTATGATTATAATGTTTTGATTTGTTTTGAGTGTGTGTGTATGTGTGTTTGTGCGTAACTAATTTTATTCACTCATTTATTTAATCCACTCATGACTAACTTCAAAGCCACATTTATTCAATGAACACTTCACACTGTTCGTATAGTAAAAGTAAATAAGATATCAACAAATGAATGAATGTGTTCTGCTTACATAGCCTTTAGCGGTGAACACATGTCAAGCATCGCAAAACAAGTCCATTTTAGCAAAAGAATCAAAAAAACAAAATTTTAGTTTCGTTTGAATGTTTTAATGCATTTAAAGCTTTCTATGACTGAAAGAGAGAAATTCGATCATAAAATTTTCTTTTTCCGAACTTTTATCATTTTTCTTTAAATTCTTGGAGTATCACTCTTTAGAAGAAATTATATTTATAGAAATAATTTATAAATTTATATTCTTTTATATATTTATAGAACATATCTAAATAAAGAATTTGGGAAAATTTTTATTTTTTATCACAAAAATTTTATTTTCTCACATTTTTGCTTCTAAAAAGTGAAGGATTTCTAACTTCAAACTTTATTCTATGTTCGCATTTATTTCTTTCGATTTTCTACATGAACAAATACATGCTTCCTATCAACACCTTTACAGAAAAAACAGTTGATTTGATCCCTTGTTCGTTAATCTGGCTTAGTGCGGACAATACACCGCTATTACGATTGTTTTTGCATGAATCCATGATAACGGAACAGTGTTTGTTATAGAGTTTTTTTCAAGCAAATGATTTCAATTTCCAAATTTTTGTTTGAACTTAATTCAATTTCTAGCAATTTATCTGCCTTGCAATATCGATAGGTTCGCCTAATGCAAAAACAAATCTTTGTAAAAAAAAAAAATTGCTTGTGCTTTTACATTGAACTCAGGGTATTTTAAATTTGTGTGGAATGTATATGACACCTAGAAGGATTTAAAAGTGACCTACCTTTTAGTATGCTGATCGAGTTAGACTTGTTTTTTGGATGTAGTTAAGCTTTTATGTCCGTCTGTCTCGCTTGCGTTCAAGCCACAATCTTCGAGATTTTTGAGATACTTTAAAGAAATTTGGTACACCAACGTGTTATGGGCTAAGGACAAAGGTCATTGAAATGGGTTTTGATCGGATCGTTTTTACGACCACTCGCCATATAGTACTTCACTTGAAGCGTGACAAAAATTATAATTTCCGTAACATATCTTGACAAGAATCGATAAAAACTAGTACTTTGCTATATAAAATATATGTAAACATTTTCCATTGGAAGCGATCATTTTCCAACCACTTTCCTTGTAAACGGTCTCATAAAAAATAAGTCTTTATATAGTAAAAGTGTCTTATTTTTAATATTAATATTAATTTTATTATTAATTTTATTATTTTTATTATTAATTAATATAAAGTTAGCTGTATCAGTTAGCTGGACCAGGTAGGTCTATAGTTTGGACATAATCGGATAAAAAGATTCTTACGAAAAGTAAATCTTTAAGCGACCAAAATATTTAATTTTTAATATCCCATGATGAAAGTTGGTCCATAAAATCATTTTGAGATAGAAACTAATTGCTTAAAATTTGGACCTCGTAAGTCTATTGTTTAGATTCCACATCATATAAGCATTTCCATGAAAAGAGTAAGCCTTTTTAATACATTACGACAAAAATAGTTGAAGAATAAGACCGGTGACAGAAAAACTGAATTTTCTAAATCTGGACGGCGTTACTTCCCGCCTTAGGCCACTTTCCTTGTAAGGACCTTGTAAGGCATGGAAACAAAAAAGATAATTTTGTAATTGTATGATTTTTTATCAAAAAAGTTTATGAATATTTGAATTAGATGAATTTAATTTTATAGTCGACTTTGCCCGACTACAATTCGTTTTACTTCTTTTGAAATTCAAAAAGCCGCAAACTTTTTAATCGCAGGAATTTTGATTTGGTTTTGATCGGCTCGCTATTCTATTGTTTATGTGGTGAGCATATACAAGTCAAGCAAAACTTTCCTATTTATCGATATTACATGAGAGCGGTCATAAAATTTTCAATTGTCTGTAGTATTTGGTACGATTGGCGTAACATGCTTTGTCTGTCGATAACGAACCTTGCAAGCTCTAAAGTACTTCAGATAAAGAAATTGATGTGTCACAAAAAAACAGTGAGAATTTCTCTTCTCAATATCAGTATATGACAGCACCCTGTAAAAATATGAACTGTTTGCATAAAATTCAGAAAATTTGCATTCAATTAAAAAAAAGTCATGTATTGTTACATGACTAAAAAAAAAAACTAAACAAATATTTATATTGTATTTAGTTAAACAATTTTTATAATTTTTTAAGTTGTTGTTGGCGACGGAAAATCGCGAATGTATATCATACATCACTTCACTTAATTCTGCATTCTGACATTCAAAAGTGACGATATTTTTTTTTGCATCTCTTAGAAGGATGTAACTAACAACTAACGGTTTATTCTTGCACGTCATAGAAAAGTATAACATACAACTAATGGAAGATTCCTCGACATATATTTTTGTAGCTGAAACTATCTATAGTTTTTTTTTTTTTTTTTTTTTAATATGGGCAATCATTATTCGGATGCTCCCTAAACGTGTGATGGTCAGGAAAAAGTTGGGAAAGAGAAAGAAAGGAAATGCCAGCAACCTGAGAGCTTCTTGTACAAAACCTATACTATAAGTTCAAGATTACATAGAATATTGTATACATATTGTATACATTGAATACATTGTGTACATTGAATACATTGTGTACATTGTATGGATTCTATGTATTGTATACATTGCGTATATCGTATACATTGTATGCATTGTATACATTATATACGCATGTATACATTGTATACGCAATTGTGTACATTGTATGCATTGTATGCAATAATTCCAATTGTGTACATTGTATGCATTGTATACATTGTATAAGCATGTCTACATTATATACCTAGTATATTTTATATAATACACATGCCATATCATTTATACGTATAAGTAAATGATTTTACATATTTTTTAATAAAATCAATTAAAATTCATTATTAAGTTGAGGTGTAATCCTGACTAAACAACTAAACAACTATTCTTTTTAAAGTGACATGCAACAGCGTTATCTGTTATTATATTTATATATACTGAACCGTTAAAAAACTGTTGTTTTTAGATTGAAAAATAAATAACGCAAAATGCCAAAAAAAGAAAAAAATTCCATAAAATTTTACTTGTCGAAGTGTAATTAATTGTCAATTTCATTATTGCAACAATATTTTTGAGATTTTTTATACAAATTGTGTTAGCACACAAAATAATCGATTAAATAATACATCTGGCGACATTGATATGATTAAATTTTTATTCCATTTATGCAAAAAAAAAAAAAAAAATTAAGTTGAATTAGTATTGATTTGGCTTACGTTTCAGTAGTTATTATCTATACCTATTATATTAGGTATCAAAATGTAAGATATATATATATATAGCGTTAAAAAATATTAAAAATTTTCTAAAATGTCTAGATTTTGTTCTCTATATTTACCAAGTATAAAACCTGGCGTTCAGTATTTTTTTATTTTTTTTTTTTCGAATTCATTTCAAGTAAGATGATTTTATATATCAGTTTTTTCGTCAAATTTTTTTGTAGCAATTTTGAAAGTAGGAATATGATCTGCCAAAAAGAAGAATCAAAAAATTCGTTTCAATTTAAAAAATGTTTTTTTTTTTTTTTTTTTTTTTGCTATTCGTGATACAGGCGATTAATGGGCATTGCGTACGAGAAGCAGAGTCAATTGCTTTGCCAAAGAAAACCTAAATAAAAAATCCACAGAAAAAAAGGAGAGAAGCAAAAGAAGTAGATTTATGGTTACTGTCCATAGGATTTATAAATGAAATGGCATCAATTTTGTCAAGAGTTTGGCAACTGGTTTTGATTAGTTTAAGCTTCAAGTCCGTATGTATTTGGGCGTATATACGGGCATTTATAATGCCTAAGCACAATATATCGGCATTAGAAGAAAACCTCTGTTTACTTTAAAACGAATTCTGGATACCTCTCATTTATGTTCAACTTGCCTGTAATGTATTGTATTGTATATAATAGCTTTTTAATAATAAATAACTTAACTCTGCTGCTGATGCTGCTGTTGGTGTAGAGGAAAATGTAAATGACAGACAAGTAATTTAAAATTGAAAACAATTTTATATCAAATTTTTAAATTATGAATGTAAAGGAACATCGTGTTTTTTTTTAATTAAAAGTTCGCTAAAATCATTTTTTCTTTTTTTTTTTTTGGACTTCAAAATATTTAGCTTTAAGCTGCTTAATATAAGCTTGAGTTTCGTTTATCTTTCTGGTAACAACAAAGTGGCAACATGTGTTTAAAAAATAACATGAAATCTCCTGCTGAATAACAAGTATTTTATATAAGCTCGTTACAGACAAGATAACAAAAGTATTATACCAAAAAAAAAAAAAAAAATACAATGATTTCTCAGCACAAAAAAAAGGGAAAATNTTTCTATAAAATTCATTTAAAGTTTCAGAGTTAATATTTTCAACAAATTCATAAGAAGTATTAAAATTTTTCTTATTCTTATTATTTTTTAAATTTAATTCTCAAGAATTGTGTAGCACTACTAGTGCAGTGTAAATACACATAAGCGTGTACTTATAAGAGAAATAATGTATAAATAATTACTATTTTCCATTATTATAGGTTTTAGTTATGCTTCAATTATTACTTTTGCGTGTATTCAGCTAGAGACTTTTTTGTTGTTGTTGTTTTTTTTTTCGTGCTTTCATTAATGTATATACCAATTATTACAAATAAATTTCATTTAGTTGTTGTGTTAATTCTATACAATCACACTTGATTTTTTAAATTCGTTTCGAAAAGAGCTAATTAATGCGTTATGTTGTGTATTGTGATTCATGTATCAGTTGTAGAAATATGTATCGACTTAAGATTAACTTTTACTTTGTACTCTATAAAATAACTAATATTGTTAATGTATAAATGTGTAAATAAAACAAAAAGGAAACAACGACAACAATAATAATAATAATAAGCAACCATTACTTAGTGCAAATTGCACTTAAGTTAATTAGTTTAAAGCTGTTTACTTATATATAAAGAGAATTAAAATTAAAATTTTTTTTTAGATTCATTTATAATTTTTAATTAAAAGTAAAATTTTGAATATCACTTGAGAAAAAAGAGAAAACGGTTCCAGTCTATCCTTACTCGCAGTGTTACTTTTTCAAAAAACCACTACTACTTATGAAGTTTAAATAAATATCCAGAATTTAATATTCTGTTCTAATGTCATTTACATTAAAAGTGATTTCAATTATTTCCGTAATTTCAGATGAAATCCAGTAAATAAAAAAAAGATAATGATTTCTTTTCCCCCAAAGATAAAAATACAAGAAAATTATACTCGGTTTTGCCGAATTTTTTATACCCACCAGCGTTTTTCTTNGCTCGTTACAGACAAGATAACAAAAGTATTATACAAAAAAAAAAAAAAAAAATACAATGATTTCTCAGCACAAAAAAAAGGGAAAATGCGATATCTGATAAATCAGATAAATTGCTTTAAGAGTAACTGGATTTAATTGAGCGTTTGATAAGAAATTTGAGAAAATTGTTAAGAAAGGTTTGGATGAAAATGTTTGAAATAATTTTAAGGTTTTATGGTTAAGATTAATATTTATGAGTATATGATGGTAAACAAATAAGAAAGCTTAGCAGCTTTAGTATAAATAAAGAGTAAGTAGCTTACCCGCGAAATTTCAAAACAAAGCTTTCAAATATTTTATTTACTATCAGTAATAATTGTGCTTCAATAAGATATTTAAACAATAGAAATTTCACAAAATTAATGCACACAATTTAATTAAATTTCATGTATGTACATCACACAAAGTAAACTAATTCCTTCATTTCTATGATTCACTTAAAGTCTGAAGATTACATCTGCCTGCTATTCAACAAAATACATACTTAAGAAAAGAGATATAAGTTGACATACTTGAGACTTACTATACCAAATGCTACTTTATTTAATATCTTCATCATATAAATTTTATAAAATATTAATATTTTCATAAACTTTGTTAAAAGCATACGTTGCTCTCTCCATTACACATATTTTGTTAAGCCTAAAACGAGTCATTGCAGTGAAATTTTTTCTACCGATAGAGAAAAGAATTTTTTTTTATTAGTTATAAGACATAAATGGAACACATTTCATATTAAAAGTCAAAAATGATGCCGGATTTTTCTAACAAGAAAGTGTCTTTATTTTCTTCTTAACTTAAAGGGCGAGGCCACTATAAATCTTTTTTTATTGGCTTAATAGATATTTTCAAGGTTCTAGAATATGTGAAAAAAATTCAATATTTGGAAGAAATTGTTTCCATCATATTACGAGTTTTTTCGTAAGAGCTTTGCCTTCCCAGTTGGGAAGTTACAGCCTAATCTCTAATCTATTCGTCTTTAACTTCTCTAAAGCACTAAAAGATGCCTTTAGAAAGTGTTTATGATTATATGAAAGCATTTTCGAACTTGCTACTATAGCCTTCTCAAAACAACCACTAAATAGATTTTTAAGGTGGAGAGCAATATACGAGAGGAAGTGAGTGCCGCTTCTACCAAGAAATTAAGATTTCAAGATGAAATTTTTGTAATTCGTAGTTGTAAAGAATTCACCAGCAGAATGATATATTTTCTTGTTTTAGTTTTTATTCCCATGCCTCTTCGTGCAAAGTGTAAAACGTTTGATTCCATCTTTAATAGATGTAGTAAAAAATGCACTTTCGAGCAAAAAATGATTGAGGAAAAAAAACGAAGAGGAGGCTATTTTATGGTGCTGGGATCGCAGAGTAATAGAAAAAAATAATAAAAAATATATCGTTACCCAAGAACAAGCCTATAAAGCATATCAAAACTTTTTAACACATTTATTTTGAAGCATCTTTTTTCAAACCGACATGCAATAGATCTTGAACTATACCCGTTTTTATTCGAATTACTTTCAGTATTTTTAAAATGAAATTTTCTGGAAAATGACAGGATTTTTTCAGTAATTTAATTTCAGCACCTAAGTCTAGATAAGACCAACGATATAAGAAGACCCCATTATACTGGCCGCTAAAAAATTAAATAATACATATTCTTCGCATTAATTCAGTTTCTATGGTGCTATCTAAT
>KK351324.1:56119-70704 GCA_000671755.1 Glossina brevipalpis | reverse complement strand
AAATTGAATTTTTGTGTGATTCTCATGAAGGGAAATATGTTATAATGAGATATTTTTTGTTAATATTTTTATCGCTTTTTTTCTTTTCTTTCTTTTTTTTTTTTCTCTCTTAAATACAATTTTGACCATAAAGCTTTTGCTTTAGTTGTGTAGTAAAATATTTACTGTAGTCATGTAACTATATAAGCAATTAATGCCAATTATTTTATTATCAATTTTTAATACTTTTGTCATGTAGATGGAAAGTTTTATCATAAAGCAAAAAAAGACAAAAAAAAACGGAAAGTGTTATCCAATCCATTATGATGACTCTGCAATGCATTACACATTGAAGTTGATTTTTTGTACTCAAATATTAATATCGATCAATGTTTACGTTTTCGCAAAAGAAAAAACTTATGTCATGTACGCTGTGTTATGCTGTGACGGACCTAAAAGCAAAACGAAGGTAAACAAGTTACATTGTTCTTGTTCCATATCTTTCTTCCTTTCGTTCTTTCTTTCTTTCTTTCTTTCTTTCTTTCTTTCTTTCTTTCTTTCTTCCTTTATTGCCAAAACGAATCCTTGTGTTTTATCAAAGATTAAACGATTAGAGAAAATAATAGAATGTGTGTGTGTGCTCGTAAAACAATTTCAAAAAGTTGCAAAATATTACTCAATGCTTTTAATCAATAGTTGTTAGTTAGTTAGTTAGTTTCTTGAAAATTGTACCCATCACCAGGCTAAGATATGATGTCATGTCGCTTTTTGTCAATCAAACAATTTTCTCTAACGATACCGAGACATCTGAGATATATATTTTGATTAAACTCTTCTATTCATTACTGTTTCGTTAGCTTAACAAGACTCGTGATATTTTCTCTCTCTCTCTCTCTCTCTCTCTCTCTCTCTCTCTCTCTCTCTCTTTACTTTATTACCAAATATTTATACGTAGTTTACAGACAATTCAAAATAAGATCAAAAAAACTAAAACTATCAAAAAAAAAAAAAAAAGAAAACAAAAACTCATAAAAAGAAAAAGTATGGTATTAAAGAAACTATCAAAATATATCCCATTGCCTATAGGATATATATATATATAGGGATGTGGATCTAAGCCTTGATTCTTCCTTCTGATTTAAAGAGCTATTTAATGGTCATCCTGGTTGCGCTCTTATTGTCAGCAAACATTTGCCCTTAAAAAAAAGCTCAACGTAAAGGAACAGCATTTTTAGAGAAATGATTTATAATAGATTATAAAAAAGTTTAAATTATCCTTTTAATGTGTAAAGTGTGGAGCTATTAATATCTGCTATAAAAATCAACCTTTCAGGTGCATTTTTTTCCTTTAGTTCTAATGTGCCTGCACTTCATTAGGATTCGTCTGGGTTTTTGTCAATTTTTCTTTTGTCCAAAAAGAAAAAAAAATCAAATAAGCAAAACGGTGGTCTTATTATTCGGTTAACGTAACGGTGAACGATTAATCCTTTCACTTTTTGGCTTAAGGACACAAAAGCAAAAGAATGCAAAATAAAAACCGATCAATTGTAATCGGCATGAAATTACTTTTTAGAAGAGTTAATGTGAAATCGTGAAAGTATTAACTCAACTAACGAAAATGTCCTTTATGCGTGTGTGTGCATTAGAAAGTTAAAATTTTAAACTCTCTCTTTTACATTGTTTTCAAAAACAAAAATTAGACAAATGCACTTCTCAACATTGAATGCTGAACTAAACTCGAACAAAGAGAACGACGAGTTTACAAATTAAAAATGATAGACAGTAAATAAAAATTTAATTAAGATTTTAATTAATAAATATGAAGAAATTCTCTTAAGTATACTTAAGATTAATTTTTGGAAAAATGCAAAATTTTAAACGGCTGATTAGAAGAGTTAATAGCCGTAAAGATGTCTTTGTTTGTTGTTGCTCATCCTTAATGCGTTACGTGTAAGTGTGCGAGTGAGATTGTGACAGATAAAATAATGTCATTAAACACAAACAATAGTAACGAGAACATACAAAGCGTAACTAGAGGGACTTGTTTGTCAACAGGCAGGTTGACAACGTAATACAAAGGTCTATCAGGAATAAACAATTCAATCCAATAGTAATCAAATGCCTTTGGCTAGAAGCTATGGATGGGCAAATGTTGTTGTATCTCACCGAAGATAACATAAAAAAACTTTCGATTTCGTCTTAATTATAATCTACGATTGCATTAACAGCAGCATTGTAGCCGAGCTCATTACGGCTTCAACCAAAGCACTGTGTTCGCAGCCACTGTAACGCATATAATTCTCATACGGAAACATGTTCCTACAATGCAAACAAAAGCTGTTGCTTTATGAAAAGTGAAAAGTGTAAAAATGCTTGATTTTAAGCTATTCTCTCCTTTCCTTTGATCTACTCAAGTATTTGATTGGATGATTGCTCTATAATGGTTGTCATATTACAAATGGATATTCACTTTATGTTAGCCTTTATTTCATTTATAAATTCTTAATTTATTTCTAATACTTTTTTTTTTATTTTTTAACGTGTTGTTATCGTCTTGCTAGAGTAGGGAAAACTGAAGATAGAGAGATAAAAGGTGGACATACGACGGGAGGATGGGCTATGCATTTAATGGACAAGCATATATACTAAAAGTCAAGTTGACATATTACGACTAATAAACAGCCATAGGACTTGAAATGAACCGATATTTGATTTGACAAGCAACGGACTGGTCTTTTTGTCCATCCTTTCGAGTAAGGCACCCTTTGCAATTCTCTATAAAATTTCATCTATTTAATTTTATCATTATATATTTATGTTAAAGCATTTTTCCGGGAACTCATAAAGTTCAAGAATTTAATACATAAATTATTATATTAATTATATCAATGTAATAAGTGTAATAAATGAAAGATCACGTTATCCCTCAGTAAGTTTCAGAGATTTAAAAGATGAACAGAAAAGTAGGTAACATTTTTTTTAAAAAGCCTTTCCTAAAATTATATTTTATTTTACTAAACTTACTCCTTGCAAAAGCTACAATTTCTGCAGAACCACCTCTAATCATTTCAAATAAGGAGACCTTTGCAATTCTCTATAAAATTTCATCTATTTAATTTTATGAATAAGGTCCTTATCCGGAAACTTATAAAGTTCAAAAATTTAATAGATAAATTATTATATTATATCATATCAGTTTAATAAGTGTAATAAATGAAAGATCCTATTATATCAGTAATTTTCAGAGATTATAAAAATGAGCTGAAAAGTAGGCAACATTTTTTTAAGAAAAACATTTCCTAAAATCATATATTCTTTTATTACATTAATTTTTGTCATTTACAATGTAAATTGTGATGTTGACTAGAAAAAAAAAAATTCCATAAAATATCTACAAAACGTAAAGTCTCTCACAGGGTTCACAGGAAAGGAGTTCCAAAGTTAAATATTTTAATCTTTAAAGAAAACTTATGATTAGATAAATTATTCTACAAAAAGTATATTCTTTTATAACACATTTTTATAATATCATTCAATCATTAACAAGACAAAATGCAAGAGTAGCAAAACAGCAAATGCTTTTTATACATCCTTTTAGTTTTATTTCTGTTATCAAGCAAATAATCGAAACGAATCATATAAATTATTCATAAAGCAAATGATTACTCGATCAAATAGCGGTAAGAGAAAGAACGAAATGCAACGACAATAGCAAAACTTCAGTCCCAGAATTATTCATTTGAACAGCTGACCTGCTATATTGTCTACATGCATTGTTTACGTACGTTTGTCAATTGGTGTGCTTGGCATTCATTCGATCAATGTAGTAAACGTACGGTTTAATAAATATGTAAAATAATGTCGACCGACATTCTTTTAACTAAACTTTGCTTTTGCTTTTATAGTCTGTTATAAAATTCAGGATTCATATGTGCTTCAGATGGGATGAGCTTAAGCTATTATGATTAAAGTTCTTTTTTTCTTCGCTTTGTAAAAATAAGTATCATAACTATGTATGCAATCCATCAAATGTATTTGCCTTTGTGATAAAATGTTCTCAAATTATCTTAAGTGTCAATTAAATTCAATGGATTGCTCTTCCTATCCACCAAATTAGACTGAACGAGTCGACAGATTTACTGACTTTAACAAAAGTAACAAAAAAAAAAAAAGTTAATAGATTCATAGCGAATGTATTTATCTGCATAAAGCGCTGTTTAACTTATGATATTTTCCATTTTGCTTTATTTACCATATATTCTAATATATATCTAATATGTAAATTATTTAAGACCTCAATTGAATTCCTAAAAAAATATTTTGTGCCAAAAGGCTTGAAATACTATGACGTACTATGGCGCGTATGATTTATATTTTATTTCATATTTATTATTATTAGCGTAAGCGAGTCAATTGCTCTCCCTCTTTCGCTCTCTTTCTCCTCTCTCTACCCTCTCTCTCTTCCTTCTCTCCACCCTCTCTCTGCCTATCTCCCTCGCTCTCGCCCTCTCTCTCTATCCTCTCTCTCCCTGCTTCTCTCTCTTTCTCTCTCTCTCTCTTTCTCCCTCTTTCTCTCTCTCTCTCTCTCTTTCTCTCTCCCTCTCTCGACCATATAAAATAGACTGTTTTAGGTTTTAAGGACAATAACATCGGCCGAGTCATTTGAGTACAAATTCAGGAACGAATCAAACGTTTTTATAAACATGCAAGGATGACGCTTCCAACATACAAAATACTGCCGACAAAAGTCGTATTAAGCACAAAAAGGCTTTTAAACATTTATTGAATCTATGATGGATGAGTAAACAAAAACGCCGAATTTATAAAACTAATCGATTGTGCCAAACTGAATTACACAAATTGTTTTTTGCTCTTAATTAATTTCAGTGTCTAAGCTGTTGTTGCTTACAATTGGATTTAAACGACATTCCAAAGTATTGACACAAATATTTTTCAATCTTTTCACTTTTCTAGCTTTCAGTGTTGATTCATTTCAGAAAAAAAATTTTCAGCTGTTTTTTAATACAATTTACAAAAACTACAAATAGATGTTAAACTAAACTTCAGTTCAACAAACAAAAGTCAAAAAGGAAAGCGTAGTTGCATGAATTTCAGTCTCGTATTCAATGAAATCTAAGCTTTTATTAGTATAAGTAGAGTAAAGGGACACAACTTCAGTGCACTTCATATATTATTTTTAATGATTTCATTATTAAGCCCAATAGATATATAATTTCCTGGGCCGTATTTCCATCGTTTTAATCACTTTCAGGCCTCTATGTTTGATATGACAACATTAACGCCAAATTATATTCTTGAGCGTTTCTTCAGACATTGTCCACAATTACAAAAGCTGAAAAGCATACAGAAGTATCGAAAAGCGAACTTGAAACAAAGATTCATTGATTTAACTAAAGCAGCTTTAAATCAACTTCGATTCTCAAATAGGCCCCATAATTACTCTGCTTTGATTACTTGAATTGAAACACAGAACGATTAATTGTTTCACAAAGCTTTTTGAATAACATAGTCCTAATGTTTATTTGACAGAGATAGGCCCTATAATTACTATGCTATGATTACTTGAATTCAAACACTGAATATTTTGAATTGCTTTGCAAAACTTTTTGAATAACTTATTCCTGCTACTTATTTGACACGTACAAAGAGGTATTTAAGATAGGCCCCATAATTGCTCTGCTATGGTTACTTGAATTTCAAACACTGAATATTTTTAACTGCTTTGCAAAACTTTTTAAATAACCCATTCCTACTATTTATTTGACATGTACAAAAATGACATTTGAGTGAATAAATACTTTTATTATCTATATCGACGACAAGTCTTTCAAATCTTTTCATCATCAAGTCAACTATTACAGCGACTGCTACCTCCCTTTGTGTTCCGATTGTATTTGTATTCATTTGATGAGAAAATACTTGAAAAGCCTTGAAGTTAAACAGTCAAAAAAGAGAACAAGAAACAAACTTAGCTCAAATAACATAATATTTAATGTTTACTTTAAACAAAATTTGCTCATATATGTCGTTTGATATATTAAATGAGAATCTCTGAGTGCTTCATTCAAACTCATGAAGAGAGATTGTTACGTAAGGAAATAAATTTTATAAAACTGCAATAAATAAAAAAAGTTACTAAATAAAAAAAAGAATTTAATATTCAGAAACTAAACTTTGAAACCATAAACAAATTTTTTAAAATGCTTTTCTAAAAGAAGGAAACAATTACCCCTCGATTTTATTAATTATAAATAAATTCCAATCTTTATATTCAGTTTTCTCCATACAAAATTTTAAAATCGAAATTAAGGCTTTAACAGATGAAAATTATTTAACCGTTTCCCCCGTTTATATATACTATAGAGATCTCTTAACAATCTTAATGTAACCCAGCTTCATTTCCGCCTTTTGGCAATAGGTAGCTTTCGCGATGTATGGTAAAGGAAATAAACTGATATAGGCGTCATACGACAAGCTTAGGCATATTTCGATTGAAAATGTCACTTACTTTACGGCTTAAATTCCCGTCATTTGCGAGATACTTTGTTTTTACTGCTTAATTCAAAAGATGGTGCTGCTAACTCCTTGCGAATGATAAACAATGATTCCGTTACAATATTTAAAGCACAAGTAACCCTGATAAAGTCTAGGCGAATTATTAACCTGGACAATAAATAATTTCATAACGATATCCAGAACACAAATAATAATGATCCAGCCTAGGCGAACAATTAACAATAAACGATGAAGCTGAATATTTTTGGGTACGTAAAGTGCAATGCGATCATCGTTAGGGAACACTATCAACAATTACTGACGAAATTTGTAACAAAAACTGGTGTCATATGTCAAAAGTCATGATATCGTGAGCTTTCAATATGATGATAAAATTCAGTTCCATGTAACAAAACTCGCCCAGACCGAAATAATATGAAATGTCTCATCCTCAACTCCCCAACTATTACCAGCAGACATGATTCCTTCCGATTAACACTAGTTACTGGTATCGATTACCTATTTTCTGATCGAAGGGGATTTTCATTGTCTGATCTAATGGGGTTTTCATTGGCACGATACCCAAAAAGTACGCTTTTCCTTGTACTTCCCCCAAGCGCCAATAGCTTTTTCCTTACGGAATTCGTATTTTATCTAAATCTGGAAAAAAGTAACGATAGACAGTATTTTGAATAGCAAATGTATAACCAGCTTTATATAATAAAACCTCGAATGTGAGAAAAAACGGCGGAGACAAAGTTGTACACCTAATATAATGTAAACCTTTTACTGCTCTTGGTACGTGCTTAGCTTAAACAAGACCACATAATAAATATTTTTATGCATTTGTTTCTAATAAACAAATATGTTCGAACGTATGTTGTTTATCATTAAATAACTGCTAACTATTCATATGCTAAAGTTTAGCAAAAAAAAAAAAAAAAATTTATATTTGAATTAGAAAGTTTTAGTTTTTAAAAAATTAAAATAAAATAAATGAAAATTTTAAATCTACTAATATTTACTATCAGGATGACCAAAATATAAATATAAAACCATCCTCTCCATTTCTCTTCCTTACATTTCCTTTTTTTTTTTTTTTTTTTTTTTTGCATTTTAGACTCAGTTGTATCTTTCTCTGTAGTTTCGTTAATAATTGGTTTACTACAAGTCTTTTGCAACTATTTTCGAATTAATTTATTCTATTATAGTATTTTGCTGCTCTATTTACAATTTTAATCTCTATTTAAGAGAAAATGATTATAAAAACAGCTTAGAAGTTCTTAATGAACACATGTTCTGTACTTGTTGCTGATGTTTACTCTGACAACTTTGCTTTCTTTAACTATTCTTTCATGTATTTTGTGTTTTTTGTTTTCCTAACAAAATGACAAATGGTGGTTATGTAAGGCAGCAAAACTATGAAAATAAAAATAAAAATAAAAGTAAACAAATCAGTTAAATCTACAATAATCTAAGAAGCAAATGTTACAGATTAATTAAGAATTATATTTGAAGGTCGTTCAGAACTTATGCTTAAACTATCGAAAATGTTTAAAAAATTTCTTGAAAGTTTAAGAGATTAACGGGAAGATATAAGTGAAGAAATTCTTATAGAGTCCGTTTAAACTCTATAACTGCGATAGACGAAAATACTTATACGTTCAATAACTGTTTTGTTATCTTGATGAAAATGTCTCAACTGTAAGCTTGATATGATTTTCGATTTTAAGGGACTATGAAAGGTTTAGAAAAAGTTTTTTACCTCTGCATCCATAACAGCAAAAAAAGGAACTAACGTTAAAATGTCTTGAAAACCAAAGCCACATGCTTGTTTTGGTCCACACTTTCCTTTTTTTGTATATTACAAATAATGTTAAACTATGCATAGGTAAAGTTAAGCGTAAAGAAAATGTATATTGATTATTGGTTGTCGATGCAATGAATAATCGGGATTTGGAAATATTCTTATTCGAAATCACAACTGACTGAAGTCGAATAAGAATCGAAGTGATCGCAGCTGACTTCGAATAAGAATCGAAGTGACCACAGCTGACTTCAAATAAGAATGGAAGTGATCACAGCTGACTTTGAATGAGAATCGAACTGATTGCAACTGACTTCGAAGTCAGCTGTGATGAGAATCCCACCAATTGGTAACGCCAATCCTATTCGAAATAAGTTTAGGAGGAGAAGAAGAGGAAGAGGATTTTTTCTTCCCTTTTAAATGATTGATAACGAACGATCACCTAAGACAAACCTAATTTCAAACGCCTCACAAAGTATATATATTCTTCATCAGCATCAAATTTAGAATTAATTTAAACACATCTGTCTGTCCATGTTTCTGTCTGTCTGATGTAAATTCCAAGATGGTAAAAGGTCGAGCCCGCAATACAACGTAAATTGAGAACACCTCTGCTTTTAAAAAAAAAGTAAAATTAGATTCTTCTTAACAACCAAGGGTGTCAAGAGATTTATTTTCACTCCATCTGATAAAACTCCCCTTTTCTAAGAAAGTACGCAGAACAAAAAAACTGAAGAAAACCCATGAAAAGGCTTCCTTTTCGTAGTACTGGCAAAGCAAATGGATGGAAAAAGATTTTAAAGAAAATGACGATTCGTTCTAAAAAGAAAAAATTCGTTACGAAAAAAAAAGCAGAAAGGTCCCCGTTACTTTTACAATGGCGAGATATACATCTTAGCGTGAATTATTTAGACTTTTAGATATGGTTTTTGAGAAACTCTAAAAGAGAAGAAATGTTTCGTGGTTCGACAACATCCTAAAATACAAGATTTTCGATCTCCTTATCTTGTGACAGTGCTAGCTCATCTGAGAGCTTTACTTTCAGACTCGGATGAGAAGAACGAAAGAATTCAAAAGCGTGCCCAAATTTCCGTCCTAATTAATAGTCCTCAACTTACCTCTATGTAGAAGAAACATTGTTACCCGTTGTGTCGCGAAACATCGATCCAAAATTTAAGTGCATCGTATAGAAAAAACATCAATGAATGTTATCGAAATCTTACATGGAGTCAGTAAGTAGTAAAATGTCTAAAACGGAGTTGCATATCTTTACCACCACGTACATATTGATCGTATTGCCTTAACTTACCCTTTAGCTGTTATCGAAAAGCAGTGAAATGAAATGTTTTTAAACCTTATAACTTAACTCCGGGTTATTGCATTTACTGCAACTGAGCAAGTGGAAAAATATTTTTCTACTTACATGTCGCAATAATGTTGTGTTGTTGACATGTAGAAAATTCATTTGTATTTATTATATTAGATTAGGCTAGGAAGAACACAAAATTGTTGTCTGCTATGATTGATTACAAAGTAGATGCAAACAAGTTGCAATTAAGCTGCATTTATCTTGTGTATTTTATAAATTAAATAAATAAAAGCAAATCAAACACAGAATAATGTATAGCATATAGATCAAGAATATTCCAGATAAACAACGGAAGTGACTTGTTTATTAAATATTATTATAGTAGATTCTCATTAGTTGGCTTTTGTATAGGAAAATACAGTTTCATCATAATAACGATGGACATTTAATTAAATAATAAAAATGAATTGTGTTATCCAGGCCTAATTAATGCATCGTAATTTGTTAGAGCACACAAAAAAGGATTTTGGATGAATTTGTGAATGAATGTAAACAATTTTTTTCTGATTAATCTGTAAAATTCTCTTAGCGGAATTTTAAATGATAAAATAGACGAAATTCAGATCACATAAAGTAGAAACAAGTAAAAGAAGAGCAGAAGAAGGAAAAAAAGAGAAGAAGATCCAGGTAGACCAAAACCAAGCTAACTATTATCTAAAACTTTTAAAATCTTCTATATGGACAATTAAATTTTAAAAATTTCTGTGATATTATTCTTAAAATATTTTCTTTCCATAGGCAGGACAAAAGTTGCTCATTGCTGAAATCATCTGAAATCATTTAAAAAATCTCCTACATTTTAATTCTCAAGAAACTTTCAATCAATTTGCATGAATTAAAATCAAAAACTTCAGGTAAAAGTCAACATTTCTTTACCTTTTACATACACATATAAATGCATTTATATCAATTTTACTATGAATAAGTGGAAACTTAAAAAAAATGAAATAAAAATTCAATTGTAATAGAAAAAAGAAACATACTTAACTTAACGATTTTTTACCACATTTTATTCATCACGTTGTATTCGTTACAATTCCCGACACAAATGCTATTTATTTTTTTATATATTTCAATCTCAACTTTCTCTATAAGCACTTTACAGAATGGGTTATATCTCGGTGCACATCACATCAATATGTATGTATAAATTACGTGCACTGACAAAAAGGCGAAACTTTAAACGTCTTAAAGCGAATCACGGATACCTATCATCATATAAGTCGTATTATTGCGCATATTTTAAAAAATTTTTGTGAAAAATAATCGCATTATAAAGTAAATATAAGATCGCTTATACTTGCAATAAAAATATCTTAAGAAAATTTAACATTTTCTTTAAAGTCCACGAACATTAAATCATTAATATAGAATTCTAGATCCATTTCTAATCTGATCTTTGTTCGCAAAATTCCATACGGCTACTTGAACTTTTAATCATTTAACTTCATGGAATGCAGTTAAATTTGATAGAATGAAACTAATATTTATATCATATTTTTATCATATTTATATCATATTTGTATCATATTTATATTATAACGTGTATGAGACCCTAATGAATGGACAATAAAAACAATAGACATCTATAGCTCAACTGACTAGGATTTAACAGAACGTATACGATTTTCGATGCTGCATACTTTTGACAGTCGCCAACGATATGTTAAAATTATTACATACACAATTTTTGAGTGATAATTTTAAAAATCATTGCATCCACGCAGAAAGCGCTGCAGTATGATGCTTGAAATTAACAAATGTATTCACTTTAGACGAGTGCTTGCATCAAATGCAAGAACATTGAAGGAAAAATGATGCAAATTAAATTTAAATGACACTTAAATTTTTATGATGGACTGAGTATACGTTAGAAATATGTTAAGTGCTACATACTTGCACGTGTATTCAATTAAAAGGATATGGACAACGACATTCAAATTATAAACAACAAACGGCGCTAAGCTTTTAGTACCATTATAAAACTTCTTCCATTTTATCTTATTATGGGTTAAAGAGATGATTAAGAAAATTAAAAAGAATCTAAAAAAAATTTTGCCAACAGTATCGTCAATTTCACAAGAATATTATGAATCATCATATTCACATAATAGTCGTTTTTCTCAAAAACGATGTCGAAAAAAAAACGAGATATTTAAGAGCATTTTTTTGCAAATACACTTTGCGTGGTTTCATTTTGTGTTTTTTCGATGTTGCGTCGTTCTTCAATTAATGCTGATTTTCGTTTTGCGTTGTTTTTTTCTCTCAAAAAAAGAATTCTTCGAAAAATAGTGATAATTAAAAAAATGATTCTGACAGCGAAAGAGACTTTGAAGTCTTTCGCTTTGCAGTTGGTGGGGCATTAACTTACGACATTAATTGTTAAAAACAAATTTTTTTTAAAAAGAAATCTGCAGTCTGCAGTCTGTCTTTTCTACAGAATTCAATTAATTCTTTGCATTCGAGGTCGACGTATCGGAGCCATTTAAAATTTGTCTTCAAAAACGAGGGCTCCGCCATGCAGACAATATAAACAATTTTCAATTCGTAACATCACTTATAACTCAACAACTACAAATCGTAAAATTACATAGTGTTGAAAAAAATCCTTATAAAAACCACGGGATTCTACTGATAAAGACTCCTGCGAGAGTATCACAAAACTATGCCCCGTAATCAAGCGATGAGGGATCATAGAGCTTGGGAAAACGAGAAGAAGCATTTGTGTTTCGTCTGAACGGCAAATGCATTCAAAGTTTCTAAGGAAGCTTTCTTAAGTTTAACCGAGCGGTTAAAGAGGTTTTCAAAGAAGTTGACGGCTTTTCTTTTAATTAATTTTGAACGCTTTATCTTAACTGGTAATTTTTAATACCATTAGTTGTTAAAGTGGAGTGAAATTAATTTTCTGATCCGGTTGTGATAACACGTAATGCACTACATTCAATTCCAATCCCATCAAACGCAAAACATTTGCTTGATGTTGTGTATCCTTTATCCATCTTTTGCAATATTTTTCAAACCTTATCCTCATATGTTTTTCACTTTCTATCAATTATTGCCTCCGAAAAAAAATAGTTGGAGTTCGTTTCGTCTCATTACCGATTCTCAAATGAGTTTTGGATTCATTTTACTAACGATTCTCAGATGATTATTGGGTTCATTAAATTTTTCACTGTTAATTCGCGTGATAACCAATATCGGATTTTTTTTTTTTTTTTATATTCAGTCCGAAGCAAATGTTTCAAAATTTTTGTTTGATTGACTTTAGTTCATGAACTCTTTGGAAAGTTCCTTTGATTTTTGTGAACAATTGTTCGAGAATAACTCTACTCGTTAACATTTATAAATTTTTTAATTTCATAAATTTATTATAAATTTTTAGAAACCAGTTGGAAATTGAAAATCATTTCTAATCGTTTCATATTTATCAAACAAAAATCAAAGCTATTAAAATAAAATTGAGAGAAAATTACCAAGAATTTCTAATGATGTGAGAACTGGTATACAATCGAAAATATTCTCACATCAATTATTTACTATAATTACGTTTTTTTTTAATTTGATCATAAATTACTTTTTAGTTTTTGTTTAACTGAAAATACTCGTTAAAAGATTTATTGATTATTTCACTGTAAAAGAAAAAAACTTGTATTTTATGTATTTTTATTATTTTTGTTTTTTCATTTTAAAATACCTACGAAGAATTCTATTGTTAAAGGTTCAGTTTCCTTTAATTTTAAATTGAAGGTCACAGTATGATACGAACATTTTTCTACTACCGCAAACAACTCTTTCGAATTTATTTTTTTATTTAATTTTTTATTTTTTTTCTTACAAATATTTTTATTGGATAAAAACTGATTACATTCAACAAGAGTTTACATTCATTGTTGCCAACGGAAGGATAAAATTTAAATTGAAAAGATTGAAGACTAAAAAACATACGTTTCCTAAAGCATAGCTTTGATGCTGGCATAGATTAGATAGACAGGTTGTTTCTACAGCAATTCTTTAAATGGCAAAAGCCGGATTTGGCTTAAGTTTTCATCTAATTTAAATGCTATCTTTTGTGAACACTTTTTTTCTTCGGATCAGTTATAGGTGATGTAGGTATCGTGGGAGCAAATTTTAAAATTATATATTAATAAATTTACAGAATTTGATTGAAGTCAGACAGTAACTTAAACCTTAAATTACAGCCTTTGTTGGAATTTTTATCAACTCTACCGCAATGGTGTTTGAAACCACTTGCTAGTAGTACTGCTTAACAACTCAACTGCAGTTGCGAATCTATTACGAAAATATGATTTTCAAAAAAGAAAAAGCGCTTCGTAAGTTGTCTTAATCGAAATGTATTACGATTTTTTCAAATTCGTTACATTGTTTTGATGGTCTTAATAAAACTCTCAATAAAATACAACTGCATTGCCTACCTCAAAAATAGTAAAAAGCAAATGATATCCTATCTTATCGAACATAAATATTAGGTCTACAACTTTATCTCCGCCGTTTTTTTCATACATTCGAAGTTTTAATGTAATCAGTGATAAGAAGTGGTAAGAACTGGTTATATATTTCGTCTTCAAAATATTTTTTATCGCTGGCCACTACTTTCTTTCGGATTCTGATAAGAGATTAATTCCGCAAGGGAAAAACTGCCGATATTGTGGGGCTACGTATGAAACTCTTACTTCTAGGTATCGCCATGCTCGAGAACACAATAACAACACAATTCTAACCAGTATTAAGCGGAAGGAATAATGCCTGCTGATAACAGTGTAGAGGGTAATACATTCCAAGTTAACGCTGCTAACGTTTCTTGGTCGAGCTTTGCTATATAAAGCCCAATTTTGTCATATTGAAAATTCACGAGATCATGACTTTTGATATATTGCGCCACTTTTTTCATCAAAA
>KK351324.1:33515-44255 GCA_000671755.1 Glossina brevipalpis | reverse complement strand
TACCTTCACTAAATTAATCTGTCAGTTACATATAGAAATACTCTCCTAATGTATTTTTTTATGAATTTATCACTTACTTATTATAATATTTATTTCATACACTATTTTATATATTATTTTATTTCTTACACTAGCATCTTACCACTTACTTACAGTAACTTATTTATTATTCCTTTATAACTACTTGTTAACTCTATACTACTCCGAGAATCTTCTATAATAATGCATTTATTATCCTTCTTATGCCTATCTATTAACCTGTATTCTTCTCCATATTATCAGAGAATATCTTAAAGCGCACCTTCACATTCGACAACAGCCGACACTAGAGAGTTTCTCCTCCTTGTGTAATCAGACCTTTTTCGCCTTTTCTCTTTCGATTGGAATTGCCCATGAAACCATTGATCTTTCTTATATAGCATAGTTTTAAATAGTTCTATTCATTCTAGTTCTACTACAAACCTAAGCTGCTTAACTTAAATCTCTACAATACATAAAGCAAACTATAAACCTGTGGGGCGAAAACGAGTACCGTGTTTGGTCCACACAAACTTTTCCAATCTTGCTTTAACTCTCACTTGTAAGTTACTTTAAACTGACAATGATTTCATAAAAATTAAAATTTTTCATTTGAAATTTTGTATTATAAAATATTCTCTTATATAAATAAAATTTAAAAAATATTTTTTAAGGTTATGTTCAGTCACGATGCTCTGTTAAATAATTATCAGCTAAAGATATGAGTGCATAAAAAAAAGTCAACAAAACATCAAAACAATGTAAAAATTCCTTTCACTTACAATTTATAAAAACATTGCATGAATTTTATTTATTTTATTTATTTTTTTTTTTTCTAATATAAATTTTATCTTTAAGTTGTGCAGAAAATCTGGTCTTATCATTGAGCTCAATTTTAAAGCTGTCCATTATCAAGTATAATACTAAATAAACATCTAATGTGTGTTAAGACACTGAACTCTAATGATATTCTTTTAAATAAGAACGTTATGATGATGTATTATTATTATACGTATTGCTTTATGCATAGAGCGCATAGAAGACATATAACAGACAATTTACCAGATACCAAGAATGCTATTAGCACTTTAGTATAACAAAAGGCTTCTATGCTTATGTCCTTTGAAATTTGAGAGTAATTCTGTTTAAAGTTTCAAACTGTGCGCCAGCACATAAGGTTATAATATCGGTTTAACTGTAATGAACGTAAAATTAACTTAAGTAGGACGTCACCGCTTATCAAAGAGAATTTGCTTTACGTATGTTATACGATGATGATGATGATGATGATAATGATGATGATGATGATGATGTAAACACAATAGTATAAGTTATGATTGTTATTTAAGAAAACGCAACAACAAAAACAACAACATTATATCGTAAAACATAAATTAAAGGCTTAAGACAAACACTGGATACCTTAGTTTCTTTTTTTTTTCTTTTTTTTCGAATATAAAAATTATGACGAATAAAAAAAAAATTATAATGAATTTAAAAATTATTCTTGAAAATTTTCTAATTCATGTAATTTTATATTTCTGTTCAAGAGAATCAGAAATGTCACTTTAAAGATCAGTTAGTATTTCTCAACAACTTCTAGAAATGATCGAATTTTTCCTTTTGTTTTTTTTGATTTTTTTTTTTTTTGTTTAATAGCTTCAATATTTTTATTATTGTGTTTTTGTTGTAGTGTGAACAAATTAGGCTCTCTTTCATCAAAAATCCATTCAAAACAAATACATCAATTTTTGCTGGACTCTCTATTGCCAGAGAGACTTGAAAATGCAATAAAACTGAATCAAGTCAAAATCTCGACTTAATCAAGGCTTTCTAAATTTAATGTAATTCTGTTTTTCAATATAGTGTGTGTGTGTGTGTGTGCGTGAGTTTTTCGGTTTGTTTGTTTGTATGTTTTCCATACTTTTACATCATAATGCAAATCGGTTTATACGCCTCACAAGAGAGGTTTACAAACAATATGTGTTTAAATGCTCCCTCGAGTAAAGCATAACATTTTGAATATTAATGCTACTGTTCAGATTAATGCTTTACTATTGTATAAATGGTTGAGGTTGAGGTTGGGGTTGTAAATTGATTTCTCTCTTTTTATATGAATTAGTTGAACATTACACAAACCAGAGCTATATTGAATCAAATTTGAATACGCATACGATTCATATTTGTGAGTGGAAAGAAAATCATTTTTTAAGGCAACGAGAATATAGAAAACCAGATATGAAATTTCAGGAACGGTACTCATTTAGCTCTTTTTTTAGTATACCTTTTACTAATCAATTGTACTTCATATCATTTTCTTTTTTCATTAACATGAAGCTTTATCGACAATTTTTATATAAATCTCTATATACTCTTCCAATCATTACTTATATCAATATATACAATGAAATTGTAAAATTTCTTCCTAAAGTAAACCAATCTACCCAATCGTCTAACCAAGAAAGTAACTATTAAAGCAGAATAACAATAACAATTTTTCAAAATGTTTTGATTACACTTCTTACAGACATACGCTGTAAAGTACTAAAAAAAAAAAAAAATCCTTCAAGAATTTTATTGGTTTCAAATTTTGTTTTTTTTTTTTTTTTCTTTTAAATTCCCTTCTTTTTTTTTTTTTTTTTTTTGTTTCCAAGTCTTTTCTCCATTTTTTGTTAAATATTTTTTTGCTATCTTTTTACTATTTTCTTCCTTTAGTGTGTTAAAGTCTATCTATACATAAAATTTTTGTTTTTTTTTTTTTATCTCGAATTATATTCAAAGAGATTACAATAGAAATATCTTTAGGTCAGACTTAATGAAAATGAAATCGTATACATTTCAACACATTGCGATTATTATAAAAACCAATAAAACTAAGAATCGTAATACATTTCCAAAATCATATTTAATAAAAGACAAAAGAAAGTCCTAAATATCATATATATATATATATATATAAAACATGGTTATCAACTACAAAAATCTCTATGTAAAATATTTGGTTATGTTGTACCCACGTATTGTACGGGAAAGAAAAAAAAAACTTAAGAATGCTGATAAGCTCCTTGTCACCAGATGATGTTTTCAATTACAATGTTGTCGGTTTTTGTGTAAATTTACCTTTGAACCCGAAGACTTCTAAACACCTTTATTTTTTTTCAAGGGTTTAAGAAAATATTTATACAAATAACCTTCAAACAAATACATAAACATTTTTTTTTTCTTTTACCATTTATTTGTTGTGTACGTCGTTTGCCTTTACGGATAATAATAAAATTTATAACTAAAGAGATGCCAATGAATGTAGGTCTATTTCTTCTTCTTCTTCTTCTTCTTCTTCTTTTTCTTCCTTTTCTTGTTTTGAATAAGATTTTGTTTTTCTTTATACAACAACAGGTTAATTTACTTCAAACAGAGTTACCCAAATCATGAGATGAATAGAGCCAAACTAAATGAAAAAGAATAGACGATGGAATGGGAGAAATGTGAATTAGAGGGATCACGTATGGCAACAACTTTATGTCGTCTTTTTCTTTTTCTCTTTTTTTTTCCATGAATAAGATTTTCCTTTTCTTTGCACAAGAAGTTAATTGACTTAAATCAGAGTTACCCAAATCACTAGATTATTAGAGTCAATCCAAACGAAAAAAAACAAACGATTGGACGAAAAACGTGAAATATAGAAATAACGTATTTTTTTCACCTTAAAACAGCTAAAGTATGGACTATAGCATGCGGTAGCCTTTCTATTTGTCTGTTCAATATTTTGTACGGATTTTCAGATGCATAAAACTGCAAATGTCTGATTGAAGTTCACGATTGGAACGTGTACACTGTTCTTTTCCCTTTTCTTCGTCTAATAGTTTAGAAACTGATACATGCTTGTATAAAAACTGAAAAATCTCCAAAAATAATAATATATTTTCTTAATTGAATTGTTTACTGTTGGCCTTGAGAAGGGATCTAATCTTGTTCCCTTAAAAGACTTTAAAAAACAGAATAAAATTTCTATTGAATTATATTGTACTTCAAATATTAGCTTTCAGCAAAAATAAAATTCTTTGAAAACCTCTAACCAGAGTAAAAGAACAAACGTCTCTGTTATGTAAGAACAACTAAGTAAACCGTATTCAAATGTGACGAATCTTTTATACCCACTACTCAGCAGAGTTTTTCAATTTTTTTTTATTGTATAGTCTATGAGTAGTGAGCAAAACGGTAAGAAAACAAAGGTGTCTTCACCTTTTTTTATAATATAGACGTGTCCTCTCACCTATTTGGCCCATATTCAATACCAATCTAGGTGCAAGAACTTTCAATGTTTGCTGCCAAATTTGATCCACGTATCCCAACTTTCGAGAATGGGCAAATGTTTACCGCAAGCATTACACAGATAAGCAGTCAGACAGATGGACAGACGTACGGACAGTCAGGCCTAGATGGATTGAACATACGTTTTTTGAAGTCTCTGAAACTTCTTTCTCGATGTTACAAACCTTTTAGCAAAAAAATTTAATTTCTATATATTATTATATCGAGTGGACGTGGCCGATCCTTTTCATTTTTGTTCCGAAACTAGATAGGATAGGTAGGTAGGTCAATAATGTGGGAATTTTTATGGAGCAATCTACTATGGTGTATAAGTAATAAGCAACAAACCTAAACTTTTTTTTGCCTTTGAAAACAGAGATATTCTCGATTTATGTTTCATTGGGAGCGTGTTCTCCGACCGACTTGGCCCATTTTCAATAGCAGTGCATGTGAAAGAACTTCCAATATTTCGGGCAAAAATTTGAAGCCAATATGATCATTTTTGTGGCCAGAAGAATGTTTACCATAGTCGGAAAGACGGACAGACTGAAGGGTGGACATGTTTAAATCGGTTCTAATTTTATTGCTGATCAAAAATGTATATACTGAAGCTTCCTTTTAAGTATTGCAAATAACTTGACAAACTTAATATAATCCCATCCTTGGATGATGGATATAAAAAATGCATTTATTTAAGTGTAGCGGAGGGTTTTTTTTTTACTCAGAAATTAAAACAAAGTAAATTAACGATTATAATACAATTAATCCAATGTTCCGTTTTATCGCTAGTGCCCTTAGGCAATTTAGGTTTCAATTTACTTTCTGTTTTCCATCTACTTTTAAACATTAAACATTTAATGGAATTGTAAACGAAACGACCACGAATAGAGAACATCTCGTTTTTATGTTTAGTATAAAATGCCTTTTTAGATATAAAAATTGTTATGCGATGGTGTTGATGACGGCAACGAGAAAGTGATTAAAGAATGATCAAAATAACAAATTTAGAATGAATTTACGAAGAATTTTACATCGAAGCATATTTATATATATATATACATACAAATGTGTGTGCGTGTGTATGTGTGTATGTAGGTGTGTATATATATATATATATGTAAGTATAGACGACGAGGATTCATTTGCAATACCACAGTATCGCAACCAAATTAAATTGTGAAAAGTGAACAGTTAAATGACCAGTGCCAGACATTCGACAGTAAATTTGTGGCCCCTCGCCCTTCAAGTTATTTCAGTTTTTCTCATTTGATATTCGACTCAAAAAAAAAAATAAAAAAAGACCAAAAATGATTTGCATGTTGGCTGTATTATCGTATGTTTATTTCGCAACCCAAAAGCAAAGCGAAGCAAAGCAAATCGAAAAAGCTAAAAAAAAATATTCGATTGGCGAAAAAGAAATTTCGAAGAGTAATTAAAAGAAATGAAACAAAAAAAATTAAAACTTAGAGAGGAGATTTCAAAAGGAAATCCCGAATATTGAAATTATTTTCTTGCCAAACCAATGTGCGAGAATTCAAAAAAAAAAATCAGTTTACACAACCGAAATTACTTTCTTAGTAATATTTACCACATATATACACGCCTACAGACAGATATGTATAATATCATGCATTTTATAAGGCAAAATTTGAACTTTTTAATTTTGATAGAAAAACAAAAGTTTAAATTAGAAAAAAATTCGAAAAACAAAAGATAAAAAAATTTGACGAAAAAAATATTTAGCGTCCGATTTAATCTACGTCATAGCCTTTTTACTTAACCGCTTTTGACGTTTTGTTTTTTTGATAAGTTTTTAGATAAAACTGTAGTACGCGAACAAATTCATTTCATCTCTTCTTCTTGCTCTTCTTCTTCTTTACATTTAATTACTAGTCCCTCTACTGCCTAATGTTGTATATATATATATATATATGTAGATAAACATATCCCATTCTCACATTATTGTTGAGAATGATGACGGTTTTGCAGCTGTCTAAGAGCGATTTAATTGTAAGTAATTAAAAATCCACTAATAAAAAGTAATTTGACCACAAAGGGAGAAATGTGCTTAAGCACTCTGTTACTCTGACGTATTAACAATGCCCTTATAAGAGATGTCAGAATTTCCTACAAAAAGAAAAAAAAAACGTATATTTCCCTATTTGCTTTGTTTAACTCTACTAAGCCTGGGGATTGTGTTGTTCTTTTTGAAATAAAAAAGTAAAAATGAATAAAATTCTCACTTGAGCCTTAGAGTTTTAAATTACATTTTTTTTTTGTTTGCTTGCTAGCGTGTGTGTGTGTGTGTATGTGTAAAACTTAAATATTAAATTGACATCATAAACTCTCAGCATTAATTTGTATAATGTTACGTATGAGTGTTATTTGTATCTAAATTAATAACTAATACGCCTAATAAGTTCCCCTAATATTTCGCTTAATAATAATAATATGAAAGTAATGAAACAAATGTGGGAAATTTTTTTTTCTTTTTTAAAACTCACTAATACTTGCAAACTCCCTAACACTACTCCTACTAACCTACTTTTCAAAATTTTAATTACTATCAAGTCCGCATTTTTTAGATAAATTTCCATTAGTATGAAGTTAGTTGAGTTCGCTTCGTGATATTTCAAGTCTCTCACATACTTCATTTAACAGAAGTAAATGAAAAAACACAAACGAGAGAGCTGACAGCCTATGCTGCTAATGCTTCTCAGCTCTCTAGTCTAAGAATTAATTTCATTAGTCTAGAGTCTAACAATAATAATTTAACAGAAAAGAAACCTTAGTTTTGCTATTTAGATCACTTCGCAAGAATAAATTTTCATAGACGATAACGCACTGATATCATATTTCAATATTTCAAATAAAAACGTAAACAAATATTGAAAATATAATCAAACTCTGTGTGACAGACTCGTTTACATTAAGTTAAACTATGCAGCTGCTGTGAATATCAATAAAGTTCTATGACTTTTCAAGTCTCTTGAACATGTGGAAGTACAAAAGTTGTAGTCTCTTGAAGAAGAAGAATTCCTTGAATGCCTTAAAGTAACAAGCATTCGAAATTCCCTTTGGAGCGAATACAATTGTTTTCCTTCAATGGATAAATTTTGTAAAGGATCCAAATGCATGTAATACATATTTATATTTGTTTTTTTTTTTACTTTCATCTTCATCTTTATCATTATCATCAAGATTATGATCATCATCCTTGTTATTGCGACCATTTTGTCTTCGTCTATTCTCGTCTATTCTATCTTTGTCTCTTACAAATAACGTGACCGTCATTTTTTTTAAAATTTGTTCTACTTCGATTACACTTATCTGTATCTATAAAGACAAATATTCATAGATAGATGCATCTATAGAATATAGGTCTACTATGTATGCAAATAATTTACTAAAACTACTACTACTTTGAGAGGAATTTAAACAGTAAATTATTACCAAAGAGAAGGTTCATGCACATATATGTTAACCGCACATATACTCATATGTCCAAATGGAGGCTTCTACTTAACTGAATGAAGAAAACAACAACAACAACTGTGGGTTCTCAATAAAAACAAACCGGTCAAATTCAGGTCAAATAATAGCAAACAAAATCAGACTAAGAATTAAACTCGAATTGTCTAATGTTGTAACAAAATAGGCTAGCATTGGTTACATGATACGTATTTGCGGCGTGAGATGGTTTCTATTGAATTCTATTTCATTACCTAACAGCATAAAAGGCTTACATGACAGGTTTTATTTTATTTGTTTGAAAATTTTTAATCTTTCGCAATTAGATCACCGACCATGCTTTCCAAATATTTGAGGGTAATTAAGTGGTCTTAGTTCAGAAATGCTTCCTTATTATAAGAATTTTTGTGGGGAAAACCATATGAATCTAAAGGTCATTTACTTTCGAAATCATAATAGAAATTGAAATTTTTCTAAGTTTTCTTTATCTTCTTAGCTAATTGTTTTTCAAAGATTAATCTACAGAATTACACTAAAAAACATACAATTTTCTTCATAAATCGGCTGACAAAGGGACTAAGCTTAATTAACTCACGGTCGAAAGGATTCCTGATCGAGAATGATAAGCAGTTTAAAAGGGTCTTTAATTAGCATTTTGGATTATTTGTGACGAAAGTAGTAAAAAAGAAAAAATTCATTTCATGGTATAGAAGCTCTCTTCTCTCTTCTCTCTTCTCGTTGCTTTTCTACCCACCACCCAAGGTGAGGGATATATTTCATTCATTTTGTCATTTGGTTTATAACTAGCAAAAGGAAAACTTCGGACACTCCACAAAGTATATATGTATTCTCGATCAGCACCAAATTTAGAATCGATTTAAGCATGTCCGTCTGTCCGTCAGTGTAATGTCTGTTGTAAACATTCTCCTGGCCGTAAAATGAAGATATCGGCATCAAATTTGGCAGAAACATTGAAAGTTCTATTGAAAATAGGCCAAATCGATCACAGGCCACGCCTACAGTGTAAGTTGAAAGCATCTGTCACGTCCACCTATTAAAACCTAGTTTTCTCCCATTTTTTAAGATAGAGGTGGTGGGTATAAAAAATTAGGCATAGCCGAATATAATTTTCGTACTTGTTTTTATTTTTATCCCGTTTTTCATTTTTAATTGAAAAAATTAAATTATAAAAAAATTATTAAATTTTTTTTTTTTTTATTTTTTTTTTTTAATATTTTTTTTTTTTTTTTTTTTTTGAAACTTACTTTTCTGAAGCTTACGACAAATACACCAGATTTGAACGTCTGTTAGAGTTTTCAGATGTCTTGTACAGATAAACAGTTAAGTCATTGTTTTCCTTAGGAAATTGAAAATATGCTTTTTACGCTCTTTCTAAATGTTCGTAACAAATGCTTATGTACGTATGTATCGAAATGGAAAGCCGGAGGAAAAAATGCCTGCTAACTTTCATGCATATATTTGCCACATGCAATGGCAACAATTGCAACAGGCACTGTGACGGTTTTCGTTATTGGCTATAAAATGTCAAAGCAATGAACAGCTATAACAATAATTTCAAATCATGTTAACTGGTAGAAAATACGAAAAATAAACAGCAATAATGTTTAGGATTCGTTATCAAAAATCTCACAATATTGTCATTAACATCATCGCAGCAAATGATATTTTTTGTCATTTATTGTGTGTTGTGTTACAAAAGTACAAGAAACGATTGACCCAATATTGTACAAAGTGGATACAATTTTATTGATTAAATTCATAAAACGCATTTGTTCGGAATATCTCAGTCGTTACTCATACATATAATACAATTATACTAGAATCATTACCTGTCACGACGCCAGAACATGATGTCATTGTTGACTTTATCAAGAAAAAAGAAAAAAAAAAAAACTTGACATTTATTTGACCGCATTTCAAAACCTGTACAGAATTATATTGAAAGGACTAGAAAGTTACAGGCAACCCCTATCATTATTTTCATTTATAATGGACCGTTTATTCACGAGAAATGAACAACAGTGTTTTTGACAGAATTCAATACCATCTGCGTTATTACCATTAGAATTTGTTGATAGAAAATGAATGAACATTTTTTTTTTTTTATATAACTTAACTAAATGAATGAATTATACGACATAAGTAATTATTTTTCGCTCCATAGTCATGTTGGCTTATTGTCAACATTCTTAATGTTTGATGATATGTTTGAATGGAAGGAGAAGGATGAAAAAGGAATATTAATAGCTTTATAAAACCAGAATTTTTTTTATAATATTGACATTAGCCTTGATTGAAAAACATTTACTTTTAACAGTGGCAGTTATAGATATTCCACAGTTGATATAATAGAGTTAGCTCTTGTTGGTAAAGTCTGATAATATGCTTCCTAAAGCCAAGCTAAAAATAAACCCCTTACAAGAGAAGGAAATGCAAAAAAATCAACACTTGACATTATGGGATGATGGATGATTTTAAAAACTATACTGTTAATTGCTTTAAGACTGTAAGTCCGTCTGTCCAAACGTATTCGTACAACACCCTTTTATTAGAACTTGTTCTGAATAAATGTTTGTGTGCCTTTATGAAGTCTGTCCGTATATAGTTGTGTTCATTATTAAACCAATAACTCGCGAGCTATTTTAATGAAATTGGATTTGGCCGAAAAATGAATCCTATCGCAAATGTACTTGGATATATTTGGATCCTCTTCAACATTTTCACTAAGAGCACCAATATTTTCGATCGAACATGCGTTTCGCTGAGGTGCCGACCTTAACATATCTGTTGCAGGTCCAGTTTCTATAAACTTCTTAATAGTTTTTTCTAGAGTGCACTCAGATGGACGATTACGTCGACCACAATCTGCTCGTAATGCACGAAAGGTACCTATTATAGAATTGGTCTTTTTCTAGTAAG
>KK351324.1:0-16325 GCA_000671755.1 Glossina brevipalpis | reverse complement strand
TAGCTTCTGTTTATTACAATTTTTGCATTTTTTATGTATGTAGAAAAAATAATTTTGATATATAAATGCTTACGCCCCGTGTTATAAATAGTAAATTAAAACAAACGATAAAAATGCTAAGGTTAGCAAAATCTAAATTTATTCAATAATAAATGCTTACCACTAGAGTATTGTGTTGATATCCAGTTACTAAAAGTAATAAAAGTACTGCTTAAGTTAACATATTTTAAATTAAGGTTAATATGATCAATAAAAGCTTATGTTAGCATTATTAAAATTAAATTATTAATAGCAAGGAAAAGAAAGTAATGAGGAAAAGTTAAGAGAGTACTATTATTGTTACATTATCACTGTTGCTATCTTAGATTTTTTTTATTTATTGATATTGACAGATACAACCAACTTTTAGAAACACTTTACAGGTTTTAGCCACAAAATTCGGTTACATCAACGAATTTGGGTAGACGTGACAGGTATTACAGAATCATCCTTAGAATATATGAGGAAGTTTTTATACTATGTGTCTGGTGTATAGTTTATGAAAAATCAGCAAAAAACCCACATTTTTTTTCGATTTGAAAACAGAAGTGTTCATAATTTTCATTGCACTATAGTCGTGTGCTTAGACTCAATTACAATATCAACCTGTATGCAATTACTTGCAATGTTTTTGCCTAATTTGTTGAAGTCAATATCTTAACTGTTACGGCCACAAGAAAGTTTGCCCGAGACATTATATTCAGATGGACAGACGGACATATACCGATCAAGAATTTACAACGTTTTTTTAGTAGTTCTCTGAAGCTTCCTTTCTGTTGTATTGCAAACACGATGACAAAATGAGTATAACCCTTTCTTCGATGGTGGGTGCGTATAATAAGGAGGTTTTGCAAAAGAATTATCTCTAAAAGCAATAATTGAAATCTAAACTTGTGTGTTTTGCTTCTAAAGGCACGCTTTACATAATTTCACATAATTACAATTTTACACTTAATTCAACTAATAATTATCTCCTAAGAGATTTGTGCTTTGATAATATAATTAATGCGGTAGTTGTTAAATTGAATTAGTCAACGCTTTTAGCAGAATATTATCCGATAAATATTTCAATAATTTCATTTAAATTAAAATTTTCATTTTCATATTCTAATGATAGTGTAACTATGTATGTCTATTATACCTCCGACGGAGAGTATATAAGATCTACCGAAAAAACGTATCTTGCATAGAAATGTACATCGTGGTCTCCATATATATTTTTAGTCAGCATAAAAAGTGCAATCAAGTTTCCGTCCGCTAGCTAGCGCCATGATTATGATCAAAGTTTTGCCCAGGAAGTCAAATTGATTTTAAGTTTGTTTGTTGTCATAATACAACTGACAGATTCATTTTAAAAAAAAACCAACTGAATGAACCCAAGTGCCAAAAACTATATAAAAACAAGTAAGAAAATCTTATTCGGCCGAATTTATTATACCTCTACCACCTTTATCTTAAAAAAGGGAGAAAAACTAAATTGTAATAGGTGAGTATTGCAGTGAAAGAACTTCCAGTATTCATGCCAAATTTGAAGTCCGTATCTTCATATTTGCAACCAAGAGAATGTTTACCATAGAAGGACAGACGGATGATTGGATAGAGAAATCACCCCTCTGTCCATTCATGATGAGCGAATGGACGCAAGGAAAGACGGCTACCTCTGGGTAGATTTCGAATTTCATACTGATCTTACGTGTGTTCACTTTATGCGGTTTCTGAAACATCTTTCTTAAAGTTATCAAGGTTCACAAGAAAATTAATTTCAACATACTATTATATCGAGTGGGCGTGATCGATCCTTCGCATTTTGGTAGCGATATTAGAGGGTAGCTAGCGTAATATTTATTGAAAATTCTATAGTTTAGTGTTCTATAAGTATAGTAGTAGTATAGTAGTAGTAGTTTAGTAGTTCTATAAGTATAGTGAAAATTCTGTAGTTTGTGAATAATAAGGAAAAAAAATAATTTTTTTGTTGCTTTCGATAATAGGCGATGTTCTCAGTTGACATTGTATGGTGTTCGTGTCCTTTCACTAATTTGGTCCATTTTCGATATCAGCCTGCGCGCAAGAACTTCCAATGTTTCTGCTATATTTGAAGCCGATATCTTGCCCAGGACAATTTGTTTACCACAAATATTACATAGACGGACAGACGGACATGGTTCAGTCGATTGTAATTTTTACAATATAGTATATATTATAGTATAAAGCATAGTATATAATATAGTATATAGTATAGTATAGAGTATAGTATACGTTATAGTATACAGTACAGTATACCGTTTAGTAAGCAGTATGGTATACAGTATAGCTTACAGTCTAGTATACAGTATAGCGTACAGTCTAGTACACAGTATAGTATGCAGTATAGTATACTGTATACCATACATAAAATTTAGTCGGATGAATGTATTTTCGCTGTATCTCGCAATCAAATATCGAAACCATTCCAGCCATTTGGCCCAAATCTATTAGATAAATAAGTAGCAATATTGAGGAAATATTATAAAAAAAATTTTAGATCTTACGTTGTTTAATGTATAATCCAAACTATCCACAAACTTAATAACATAATATTTTTCTTCATTTTATAACATTTTTAAACTTTTATTGCCTTGAAGGAATGGTTCTATTATTTTAATTTTATTTTATTATTTTTGAAAAACTGTAAAATTTATAATCCTTGCACTAATTGTTTAACCCTTCTTATCTTATCCATAAAATCTATAGAAATGCACATTTCCATAGATATATATGTATACATACAGTATAGTTACATACCAACTAACATAACTTGGGCGTGTTCATTTGGTGTGCAAGAGTGCTTGAAGGAAATTTCATACTAACACTTATATGAAATTTTAACATATATTAAGTGCTTGTGCTGGTCGTTTATAGATGTGTGTTTGTTAAAACTCAAATATTTTCCAACCCATGACAAAAATGTTAAATCATAGTTAGAAGCCAAAGTCTACGATGCGAAAATAGTTTTAATGCAACAGTCTACAAAATTGTTACCAGCAAACACATACATATACCAAACAAATAATTGGTGGTTCATAAATCACTATAAATGTTTATGTTTTGTGGATGATAAATTGTCGCTCTAATTGTTTTTCTTAGTATATATTTCCGTATTGTTTGTTGTATGTTTGTTTTGCTAGCCACATATTTTACAACGTTCCTAACAACTGAATATTAGTTTTATACCATATTTTAAAGCTTAAGGTCAAACCATCTTCATCTCCTCAAGGATGCGCTCTTTGTTAATAAAAACAATAGCTTCCACACAAATTTTAATTGATTAATTAAAATATATTTATAATAATTGCATCGAAACTTAGTGCTAGACAGAGAAACAAGATGCGTGGTATGTGATATGAAAGATTAAGATCATTGTGATATGCATATTTCATACTTCACTTGAAATGAATATTCGAAAATGAAAATCTTTCTATATATCCTAGATACCCGGCAGGTAAATTAAATATATAATAGGTAAGCAAATTATAAACTTTATCTTAAAACAAGTCAAACGAAAAGGTCGAAAAAACTAAATTGCGATACTCTGTTATATTAGGTGGGCGTGGCAAATTTTTTCCATTTTTATAAAATACTACGGAAATTTTTATTGTGTAATCTATAAGTCTCTGTGAGCAAAAAGATGATTTCAGCTTATATTGCACTGCGGGCGTTTCCTTTGACATATTTGGCCCATTTTTAAAACTAAACAAGAACTTTTAAAGCCTTTGCCAAATTTCAATCAGTTATCTTAATTTTTTCGGCCGGGAAATTGCTTGCTGCCGGCATTACACATATACAGGTAAGTATACAGGTGTTTGGACGGACGGACAAGACTAAATGAATTCCGAATTTGATATTAATCAAGAATATATACACCTTATGGGGTTTCTGAAACTTCCTTTTTAATATTATATTGGGTGGACGTGGTCAATTCCTTCCTTTTTTGTACTACATCGATAATACAGGATCGTCCGCAGAATACCCGTGGAAATGTGTATTGTTGTATTTACTTTAGTCTACAAGTAATCGGTCAAAAACCTAATTCCTTTTGCTTTTGGAAGCGGAGGTATTCTCAGTTAGGCGTGCCCTTTGACCGATTTGTCTCATTATCGATGCGAAACTGTGTCCAAGCATTTACAATGTTTCCGCAGTATTTGAAGTCAATGCTTTCATTTTTGTGGACAAGAGAAATTTTTGGCGCAGACTTTACACAGACAGACATGCTAAAATCGATTATAAGTCTGAAAGCTGATGTTAAATGTATGTTTTTCATGGGTTCTCGCAGGCTTCCTTCCAAGTGTTGCAAATTACGAAGTGACAAAATCGGTTGATCGGCGTAAAAAGCTTTGTAATGATAGTTAATACCGTCAAAGAAAAAGCCATGAAAACTAATAACTGTGAACCAATTCACACATTGGTAAAACTCCACACAGATGTTATTGTCTCGAGGTAACATTAAACATTCAAAGAATATTTATATTATCAGGCTTTATCTGAATTCATATAAAAATTTCTGCTCTGACATCATTGAAAAATTCAAGGTTGAAATGAAATTTAGATTTAAAAAACCACTAGACTAGCATTTGACAGCATTTTGGCTTTAAAAATCAATCGTACAAACAAAAGCATCATCAAATTCTGTAAGTTTTATGAAGATAATCTAACTATTTTTGGATATACCCCGAAATCTCCAATATAACTTATCCTGTTAGTTATTATTAGAAGCTTTATAGTGCTATTTTTTTACACACTCTTTTGCGAACTTTCTCTGCACAAAGCTTTTATTTGCCTACAGAAAAAGCGTTATAAGTTCAGGTTACATGACGTTAGCAAGGACAATTGAAACTTTCTTAAATCAATTCGGAGATGTCTCATGAGCTTTTATCTAATTTTTAAACTTTTTATAATGGCTATGTCGCGCTTGTTCCTTTCTTCCCATTATTTAGGCATCCTTTATGGTATCCTTACGCCCAAAAAAAATTGTTTTTCAATTGTAATAAATACATCCATTTGGTGCTTAGATTACTTGTAATAGATATATCTCTATTATAACTACAAGGCTTGTGAGTGCTTACAGGGCTTGCAAGTACTTACAAGATTTGCAAGTACTTACAGAGTTTGCAAGTACTTACAGGGCTTCCAAATACGTACCTAGTTTGCGAGTGCTTACAGGGGTTGCAAATACTTACAGAGTATGTGAATACTTACATGTTTTGCACGTGCTTACTGGAATTGCAAGTACTTACAGGATTTGCAGGTACTTGTAGTGCTTATAAATACATATAGGGTTTTCAAGCACTCACAGGGCTTGCAAGTACTTACAAGGCTTCCAAATACGTACGGGGCTTTCGAGTGCTTACAGGGCTTGTAGGTACATATGTAGGATATAAATCAAGGATTTGGCCACGGTGGCCACCCAAACTGTACTCCTATTTTATCTTGTATACAACAATTTACAAAGCCGAATAAAAATTGTTTCCGCACGCAGCTTGGTACAAGCTATACTTCGTTGGAGAGGGTGTTCATCAAGGATTCACGCAATACTAGTTTGATTTTTTCGCAGTATCTGAATTGCCCACTGTGGCCTCCCAAAGTTCACTCCTATTTTGCCTTATAAAGAGCAATTTTCAAAATCGAATAAAATTTTCTTCTGAAAACTGTATTAATACAAACTATACATTATTAGTTAGGGTATTCGTCTAGGATTCACACAATACTAATTTCCCCTTTTCGCAGTACATAGTTTTACCACTGTCGCTCTCCAACCATTGAATTTCAATTAAAATTTGGATTTAACAGTGATCTTTCGAACATTACTCTGTTGTAGGTAGGAAGGAAAGTATATTATGCCAAATAGAGAAATTTTCAAGATCAAGGATTCACGAAATACTAATTTTATTTTTGCACTTAGTAATTAGTTTGATCAACTTGGCGGATTAAAGGTTCGCTTTGTGAATGTCACATTTTGACAGAATAGAAAAACATTTTCATATCAAATTTGATCTAATTAACAAAAATTGGTTTTGTTTATCATATTCGTTCAAAAAAAAAACAAAAATAATTCTATTTTAACTACGTTTTGGTATAATTCAATGCAAGACTTTGGTTAACGGGACTCTCTTACTCGCTAAAAGGCTTCTGTTAAATGTTTAACTTCACAACCTGCCATCTCGCGTTACTTTCAGACTATAGGGCACAGTTACTACATTTTAATGTTGGGTACTAGCTTAATAAGTGTCTCACATATTCTTAACCGAAAGATTAAATAATTCAATTCAATGTTTAAACTCACGTGGTATATGGATTTACTAGTTTTTAATGCCCAGCTACTGGTTTAGTAAACATATCACAATTTTTTGACCGAATAAGCAAATAATTCAATGCTATTCTTTTGTTTATATTTTGTATATGGATATGATAATAAAAATCAATATTTTTAACTAGTAGAGACCTTAATATACTTCAAATACTCGAAAACTGTTCAGTAAAAAAAAAGTAATAATAAATTCGTTTTCAAGGTTAGTTATATTAAAACTTTTATTTACATAACAAAAAGTTAACAATAAATTAAATACAATTTAAATTAAATTATCTGGTTTTCTAACATGACTACGCAAATAAAGCTTTCTATATATATATACATATATATATAGAATTCATAATGCACTTTTCAATGCTTAACTGATGTTGTAAAGTATATCGAAAACATACATCTTTAAAATAATAACATATGCATTATATATATTTTTGCGTGTGTGTGTGTATGTGTATGAATATCTGATATAGTAAAAGTTCTACTAATACACTGATACACATAACGTACGACGAATAGGTAGGTAGGTAGGTGTAAGAGTAAACTTTTTAATTTTTAAAATATATTTTTTCACAGGAAGTCTTCAGATAATTATTCGTATATACATTTATATGTGGTATGTGAGCGTTCTCAATTTTTTTTTTAAGTTTCAAATACAAATATTCGTATTCAAATGTTTAGAGTTGTTGCCTTCTTCGTCCTAAGATATCGCAAAGAATTTCAATTTTAATGTATATTCTCCTGGCAAAGTTCGATGGTGTTTTCTTAATAATTAACTAAATTAAATTAATTAAATTAATTAATAATAATGTATTCAGAAAACGAAGTTGAATTTTTCTTTTCTTCTTTTATTTTTACTATTATTTGCTAATCATTTTCTAATTTAACATTTAAAATTAACAAAATCAAACGTTTAACCATTAAAAACAATGTTTTCAAATAACGAAATTTTTTGTTTTTAAAAATCTTTGTCCATCAAAATCTTCGCCTCCAATTTATCTGCCGGATCTGTCAATGCAGGATTCTTGTAATTGTCTTAATAAATGTTATAGACGAATGTCTTTAGAAACATTACGAAGTGGATCTTTGGAATAGTGTCGCTATCACCAATGGACCTAAAAATCTGAAGAAGGCTAACACTATTGTGCTAAGGTTTTGAAAAACTCAGACATTCAGGCCGTAAATCTTAGGAGTCGCAACCGTATTACATATTTTTACATGCTAAGAATGGAAACATTTTTTAATATGTGATATGTTGCCGCAAAGTGTACGAAGTATTTATGTACTTAAAAACCACACCCGGTGAAGAAAAAGAAACTTTTCCTGATATGACTTCTAAGTTCCTAAGCTTATAACCTCATGACTCATGCCCTTCAAAAGTGAAAAGTTTTGCGAATGAAAATGAAAGCAGAGAAAGTTGTATCAAGAAGCTTTCTTCTGTTTACACTTTCAAAAGTCACCCTACCAAACAACGAATTTTGTGACCTTGTTTTTGTAAGTATTTACAAGAACTTTTCTATTTCTATTGTAATGCAAATGACGGAGAAGTGCATCGCCTCATGCATGTATGCAGTACATGGCTTCATGCCTTTTTAATATGGTTTTGTATGATATTTTAGGACGAAGGAAGAACTTTAATTTTATATTACATTTAATTTTTCTTTGTTTTTTTTTATTGCGTATTTTGATTATTTTTATGTGCACATTTATGCAATGAGTGTAGTATTTATAAACTTTAACAGTATACTCAGGCGTTTAAATTGTACTTCTATATATTTTATATATTTTATAAACTACTTTTATGTATATTATTTATTTATATTTTAAATAATATAAAATTTTGCATTTTTAATGATTTTATATTTTATGAATATATATGTTTTTGGCCCCCGAAAGTAAAAAAACTTAAAATGCATTTAAACAAAAAAAATTTAAAAAAAAAATGAAAATTGAAAATATAGTGCGAGCATAAAGTTTTTAGTAAAAAATAAAATAAAAAATAATAATTTTACGTGATTTCAGTTTTTAGTATAATATAAAAATAAATTTTTCAATATTTTTCATTATTTTTTAATATTTTTCTATTTATAAGCGATAGTTCAAATAAATTTTTAAGCAAGATTTTCCACGTTTTTAATAGAGTCTTACTAGACTATAAAATTTTTTTTTTTTTTTTTTTAAATGTCTACATACACATCAACAATTTATTTCTCATTTATAAACAAAGATCGTTCGCGTAAAGATTATTAAATTAAATTCATTTTGTGTACAGATTCTAAAATAAATCAATTTTCCTAAAAACGTGAACATTTGATTTTCTTAAGCTAATGCCAGATGTTAAAGATGTTTTTAACGCTATCATTAACTTTTTAGCGATATTTTAGTTCTTCAATATTGAGACAAAATCATAAATCTTAATAATAAAAAAATAAAAATAAAAAGGAAATAAAATAAGAAAAGACAAAAAAAAAATTAAAAGAAATCAAAATTAAAACGATGAAAAAACCTTCGAAAGAGCTTGCATCGAATTTCTTGATGCGTTCACTCGATTATTTTTTTGTCTCTATTTTATAAAAATTAGAGTACAATGCTATGCAAGCGTAAGCATTTCTTTCTATAACAGTAACAAGAAATCTTTGCCAGTAGTGTTTGCACGAGCTACGTTAAGTTACTAAGAGTTTAATTATGACTCTAACAAGATAAATGCAAAGATGGTTACCAATCTCCATGAAATAATAATTAACGAATACGCGTCGCGGAGTGGAACGATAGTTGATAGAATGTTGAAGCTAAGAGCGGTGTATTGTGCTATTGATACAATCATGTAACGTGTGTGAAAACAGTTTTGAGGAAAAAAGGGCAAATTATTCATACTTCCTTGTTCTGACATTAATAAGATCTCTACAGAATTCTCTCATGCTATTCAAAGTTTTGAAAAACTTTATATTAATATCCGCGAAAGATATAATAATGCATCTACACAAAGCGTAATAGATATTACAATCGTACTTCTAAGTTATGCTTATCTAAAGGAAGAATACAACATAATACGATATATATACAACAATAAGACAATTAATAACACATTAATTGCTTAATTATATTAATGAATATTCACTTTAACACAATTTCATTATAATATATTGATTTTGATTTATTGGGAAAAAAAAATTGTTCTCAAAATTAATAATAAATTTAATGAAAACAATTACGATTAAAAGAAAATCGTGTGCGTTGCGCAGTAAAACTAATTTAGTTACATTTGATTGTTGGATAAATTGCTTGAACTCATTTTAACTATAAGAATAGAAACCTTAGAACACAGTCCCGAATATCTGCTAGTTTTGCTAACCCTGTTCCACTTTCAATAAAGAAGAATTTTAAAAAGAATTTACAATAAATTCAAAAATTAAAATTTTGATTAAAAAAATTACGTATATAATCAAAGTCATAAATTATACATACACTTCGTTCCAATAAGACAATAAATCTTAGCAGATATTTTTCATTTTTTTTTGTGGCACAACGGACATTTTAATAGTAGACGCTTTTTTTCTGAAAAGTTAAGCCCTCATATACGTTTAATTTCTTTAGCGAGACTTTTAAAAGAAGATCGTATTTAATTCAATATAATAATAATATAATAAATAAAATTAAGAACGTAACAGAAAATGGTGACTAAAATATAACTTTAACATTTATCTTTACTATGTTCACTTACTTTCAAAGTATAAACAATATTTATTACACGATAGTATACATATAACAATTATCATATATGAGCGCGAATGCTCCTGTTTTTAGTGCTGATTTTATATACACATAAGTTTTTATTTCAAAGCTTAATCTTTCGTTATTTCTTTTTTACTTTATCGTAAGTCTTACTGCATTTTCTTGTCCTCGTGAGCTTTTTTAACAATCGCCAGCTTAGAATGAGGCGACGTTGGTGACAAAGTACGATATGGAGCCTCTTTGGTACCATGCAAAACCAAAGACCATTCAATTAACCAACCCGAACGTGGTTGCGCTGAATTAAAGCGAGCCTTTACAAAAATGTATATTAATCTTGTCTCTCTCTTATCTTATCTCTCTTCTTTTGTTTCCTACCTCTAATTTCCAAACACCATGTGGATATTCACCCCAGGAATGCGTAGTCATAAAAGGCCACTTTGTGAAACCATCGCGATGATCGTCATCATTAGCTCGTCGTGACAGTATCATAGATCTGAGTATTTATAAAAATTTAGTTTAAATTAATTTTAAATATTTGTTTCCTTTATGTAAATGATACGAACCGTGTACCGATAGGTGATGTTACAAAAAGTTCTAAATCACCTCTTCGTGAAGCATTAGCGCTTATCACAGCCTGCACATGTTCTAAATAATTTACTTCAGTATTACTACCCTTGCAGGCATCAGTTTTTATTTCCAAAAATAACGAACGACCTGAATAAATCGGACTAAAAAATAAAAAAAAAATTATTAATAATTTATTATAATTATAATAAATTATTAATAATTATAATAAATTATTAATAATATTAATAATTATAATAAATTATTAATAATTTTTTAAGTTTTAAAGTTAAAAAAAAAGTGAACGATTTAAAACGTACTGAGGCTGATCGATAACACCGGCATCACAATGATACCTAGCGGGTACTGTATGCCATTGTTTAGCTAAAGTTACCATACCCCCAGCATCCAAAACACCAAAACCGAATAAATGATTAAATTCCAAACCAACACCATTCATAGTCCAATGAAAACGATTTTTTGCATCAAAAAGTGAATTACGTTTCGATGTTAACACCGTCAAATGTTGTATGTCTCGCCAAGTCAAATCGGGACTAAAGTAATCAAACAGAATTATTTCTGATTTCTGCCGCAATTTTCAGAAAACTTACTTTGCCTCTAAGGCTAATGCGAAAATACCAGCTGCTTCGGGCGCTGCAGCACTTGTACCTGAATGTGTTGTAGTACATTTACCATATAAATCAGTTGTAGCCACTCCAGTGTTGGGATCTTTTGCCCCATTACTAAACGTACTCGCCAACGTCGAACTGCAACTTTCATCGTAATGAGCATTTTGTCCATCATTTATGGCGCTATTTATGGATATTGTCCACATAGATGCCGCATAACCGTCACAATTGCAATCGTCCTCTTCACCACCGTCACCAGAAGCCCAAACATATATATTCCCCAAGCCATTACGACCCTAAAGATGAGTTAACCACATATATATATATATATATATATATATATATACAAACATTTACAACGGATTATGTAATCATCTGGCTATCTATTCTTACCTCATTCACACCTTGCACAATAGCACGCATTGTACTATTACGTGGACCGTCAACAGTCTTGCCGTCATCTGTCGGTCCCCAAGAAGCGCTATATATATGAATTTGATGCGGCTTATGACCCATTGAATTGGCCTCAATTAAATCAGTCATATATGGTTGATCTAACATACGTATGCCTTTAATAAAAAAAAACAAATAAACCAACAAATTAAGTAGTAGATACTTAAAGTTGTCTATGAAAATTGTATTTAAAATTAAATTAAAAAAAAAAAAGGCTGATTATCGTTATTATCTCCATTTATTGCCTGCCTTTGTCATTCTGGCCTAGTAATTTATTTATAATTATAATAAAATCAACGGTGCGTGCCCTTACACATGTTTACATGTTTACAAAATAATTGAACGTTTACATAACACTTGTATACACATAGTTACGTAAATATGTATACAAAGGCATACGGACACATTGGTTATCAAGAACTTTAGTTTATTTCTGTCCTCATTTTCATCGCAATCTAATATAGTTAAGTTTAACTACTAACTAACTACTTCGAGGGCATAAAAGCTGTTTAATAAACTGCTCAGATTTTCTTCACTTTATTTCACTTTGCCGCAATATCGTAAAAGTTTATAAAAAATCAATTGCTTTTAGATGTCACTCCGATATAGAGAAATGCGACAGCATTCATAACTTTATCAGTTCATGTCGTTTAGAATTATAATGAATTTATTGAAGATGAATACATTGATATTCATATAAACAAAATGTTTAAAGGTCAAAACTGAGTTTATCGTGTCAATTGCGAATATGTCACACTAAAGGCAAAACGAGAACAAACAGAAAGAAAGCCCACGATGACATATGAAAAGCAATTTTTTATGATTTAACTTAGAATTTACTTTTTTAACTAAAAGTTTAAATAAAGTATTATTATTATTATTATTATTATTATTATATTCTAGGCTAATGAATTTAATGCTTAGATTAGAGAAATGTATTGATCACTAGCAACGTAGGCTATCGGCTCGTTAACTAAAGTGATGGAAGCGCTTTGATTATAAACTTTTACCACTTGAGATACGCTGGCAAGGTCTCCTATTTAAAATAAATTTGTTTTGGAAGCCTTATATTCTCAACTATATTTTAAAGTCCTAATTTCGAATTGAAGTTGATGAAGGGATTACAATCATTTTTAAAACGAGTAAAATGCTTTCGAGCAAACTGAGCTCCAAGCTTGCTTCTTTAAGATAATTTATTAAACGGCCCATTCTGAATAGAACTTATTCCATCGAACAAAGTCGTTTCTAATATTTGCCAATACATAGAAAAAACCATGGCGCGGATTAGCGTGAATTACGTAATCGCAATCGCAGTATCTCTCTGGTTCCTTCTCGTGTTGAAATCCCGATTATAACTTCAAAAATTTCTCTAGAAAAATAAACTTTTTCTCTATATATTAAATCATTGAACACTCTTCCTAAAATTTAAAATCTTTTTATGGTAAATAGTTCGTAAACTCCATTCTTCTAAGTAAATGAAGCATCCCATAGAGTACGTGTCAAGTGTCATGGACAATTTTGTAACATGTAGAATACATTATGGATCCCTCTAAGTAAAAGAAAAGAACTATAAATTGGTTATATTGGTTGGTCTAATATAAAGCCTTTGCTGTAATTCCCCTTTTGTACCATCTCCTATATAATATAACGCACCTCGTCTTCATTAATCTTTAAAATAATTCAGACAAAACAAACCATTTTCATAATATATTTGTAGTACAAATAAGTTTCCGCCGTTTTCAAACCAAAAATTAATATTTTATTATGAAAGGACGATGCATTACTTTCATTACTATTCATTCAGAGTATTGTCCTTCACTAGCTGCTACTTTTCCCATCTTTTAAAGAAAATATGAATATCATAAGATAAAGACAACTGGCCGTTTGAGACTACGCACAAGAAGAATAATTTATTCAGTATCGTTGTAAAAATGGAAATCCTACTCGATCATACAATAAGAAATCGATTATAACCAGTGTTAATAAGAAGAAGAAGTAATGTCTGCTGAACAGGAGGATAACATATTCCAGGCTGGTGCTGTTAAAGTTTCCTTCTTAGGCGAGGCTTACTGTATGAACATGAATTTCCTTATATTGAAATGACTCATGACTTTTGATATATTCTGCTGGTTTTTCGTCCCAACTTCATCAGTTATTGTTGGCAGCTTCTCCTAATGTTTCCATTTAGTATAAAGAAATGAAAAAACTTATGTCATCCTGATACGGAGTCATTATTAGTTTAAAGTAACGTTTTGTGTTACCAGATGTAACTAAACGGTATTACGATATTACGGTTTACATCTTGTGAAGAAGGAAATTTTTCTTTATGGAATAATTCATTGTATCCCTTTTTCCCTTTTGAGTCGTGGATGGTCCCATCAGTCTTGTCTAGGTTTGAATTAGCTTACAAAAATAAAATACTTTCTTTTTCTTTGTATTCCGGATTCTATTTTTAAATTAATCTTTATTTAACAATATCTTTTTAAAGGTAAGTAAATGCTAACAATAAGCCATAATTATCATTTTCATTATTACATGATATAAATGTAACCCCGAGAAAAGAGGTCTAATCATCACTTCATTATTCTAATTCGATTTATTAGTACCTCATTAATTCGTTTGATTTCCGATTTCCTATTCGGAATCTATTGCCATTGGGTTACTGTGATCTACTCGGACAAAATTAGTATACTACATCTTACTCCATCAAGTAGTGCGAACAGAAAAGGGAAGAGGAAGTCCTCTTCTTCTTCTTCTTCTTCTTCCTCTTTACCTAACTGTCAACAGATTAGAGTTACCAATCGAAATAATCCACCTACGAAATCAGATCTTGTTACTTCGAATGTTATAATCCCCGTTTCAATAATATACACATAACCTTACGGATATGAAACTCTAAATTAATTATGACTCTAATTTTGAATAGTTAAATGAGTCAAGAATAAGTAGTTAACCTAAGTAAGGTACACGGTAGAATGTTTCAAACTGCCGTAGAATAAAACGTAATATAACTTAAGTGTAAGGGGCCTACATGAGCGCTCGAGTTTGGTTCTCACAATCTGATCATTTCAACAGAACCTAGTCTAGTGGGTTCATGTTTTGTCAAACGACTTAAACTTATTTGCACTCCCAATACGTGAGTCAAATCAAAGTCATTAACGATATTATCATCTACTGAACACATAATTAATATCTGTCATAAAATTTTTCAAAAGTCCTTCTAGTTAAACGATAAGATCGAATATTTTATTATATTACGTGAATACCATAAAATTTTACTTTAGCAGTTAGTACACTAGTGTACAGCTATTCGATTGCATGTACATATATATCCATTGAGAATACTGATAAGCTACTTACAAGTATAAATCTTTTTGCGATTGACATGAAATAATTTCTAATGTAACGTTAGCAGAACCTGTTATATACAGCAAGTAGAAAACACCCACACATAAAAAATCCGCAAAATTAATAATAAAGGCTGACATTTTATTAACAACAAAAAAAAAAAAAGTTATGTGGGCGAATTGCGTTGAGTTACGCATAAAAGCCTTATAAGTACAATACGTAATGTCAAAAGCATAAAGAGAAAAATGAAATCAAATTTCTATTATAATTACCACTGAAACTCGACTAAACTTAAACAAGAATAACGAAAAAGAATGCATTTGAAATAATTATTATATTATAATGAAACCAACTGGAGAGAATACGCTTTAATATAATAAATAATAACAATGTCTCTCATGCTTCGATGTGGTTAGACTTTTCATTCATTCAGTTTAGATGCAGTGTAATAGTAAATGAATAAATTTAATGAATTTTTATTTTTGTTTTTGCTTTAATATTGACTTAGTTTCATAAACATAATATCTATATCATTATTTACCCGCAATTTTGCTATCATAAGCAACGCCAACACCACAAATACCATTATCTCTAGCAGCAGCTACTTCTCCAGCACAACGTGTACCATGACTGTATATTTATATATATACATATGAAATTCAAATGAAACAATAAAGTTAGAAAATGATATAAATGAAAACATATGTTTCGTATAAAACTACTATAAATGCAGTTAAACTTTCAGAAGCCGTATCAATATCGACTTTTTTTTTATTTATTTATTTTTTTGAATAAGTATTTACCTGTTAAACCAATCGTCAGTATAACGGGGATAAGGAAATGGATCATTGCTACTATAATCATAACTGGCCTCAGCATTCTGTAAAGGCAACGAAAGTATTTTTAAATAACATTTACATCATACGTAATCCTACTTTTCCTGTAGATTTTGCATAAACAGCTTTTATTTAAGTGCTTTCTGAATCCGATTATTTCTTATTATCCTCTTAGAATTTTATATAAACATCTTTTGATTTTGTTTGTTTTTTCATAAGAACACATTATTTGCATTTATAAGAGTCTCTAATAAGCAAGAAAGTAACAAAATTCCGCTTGTCATGAAACGAATCATGGATAGACGCCATTTTAGAAAATATTTCACCTGAATAGCCGCCATTTTAGGAAATCTTTTACCTGAACAGTCGCTATTTCAGAAAATCTTT
>KK351323.1:189986-223856 GCA_000671755.1 Glossina brevipalpis | reverse complement strand
AAAATTTTTTTTTTTTTTTTTTTTTTGAGTTAATATATATATTCGTACGATTGATTGCAATATCTTTTTAATCAAAAATAAAAAAAAGGAAAGCGAGTTAACACAAGAAAATAGAGAGTTTAGAGCTCGAAAATTTTGTAAGTATGTATAGCTCATGTTTACGAATAACATAATAATAATTTGATTAAAAAAATTTAAAAAAATAAAAAAAAAAAGTTGTATCATTGTGAGCAACACTTAAAGCGTAAATTCTGAAATTATTAGATAAGTTAAAGCTAAAAAAAAAAAAAAAAAAAAAAAAAACAAACAAAAGAGGAAAAAATAACGTTTTAGGTTAACAATAAAAAGTTGAAGAAGAAAAAAAAAATAAGTTTAAAAACTGTAATAATAGCAAAAGAGAAAAACTTATAAAAAAAAATTCAAAATATTTCTTTTATTTTTTATTTTTTTTTTTTTTTTTTTGCAAATCTTCTTGCAATGAAGAGTATCTATGTGCACAAATAATAAATTGCTGTTGCAGTCATTCAATTAGAAAATATTTTTACTGTTTTGACATTTATATAATTTTGCCTAAAACTTTATTTAGTCATTGTCAAGCTTTTGTTTTCTCCTTATTTTTATGCTATTATTAGGAAGACACAGCATAAAGAACATTTACTGCTACTACTGCTACTACTATTAGTACTTGACATGCAATTATAATTGAAAAACTTGGTTAAAAAACGAGGATGCAAAAGAAAATTATGCAAAATATTAATAACATGGCAACCGCATACCCTTGTTTCAATCTCTTCTCTAATGCTGCTCTGTCTTAGTTTCGTTTAAAATTTCGAATGATGACAACACGCACACACACAAACACACACACACACACACGATTTAAACGAAAAACCATGAGCTGAATAAGTTTAAAAAATAAAAACAAAAACAAAAAAGCTTTAAATGAAAATTGTCGGGAAAGACAAACACAATATTGAAATTTTTTTTTTTTTTTTTTTTTTTTTTTTTTTGCAATTTTGACGTTTTTGCGCCTTGCTTACGACGTTGATTATTTCGAGGCGGAATATTCTTTATGCATAAAAAGGCAGTTTTATGCGGCACAAAGGTTGAATTTATCTACAACCAGTTCAGGCAACTATGTAAATAATATAAGATTTAAGCTCTGAATTTTTTATTCATTCCATTCATCATCAGTTTTCCTCAATTCTATTTCCGGGGATTTACCCAAATACACTACAAAATATCCTATTAATTGCCTTTGTGCTAATTAGATAGTTTAGGGGAAAAAAAATCATGGAAAAGGGCTCTTCAAAAATATATCACCTAAAGACATAATGCACAGAGATAGAGAATAATTTTCTTGTAATTTTGGGTAAAAAGTATTGAACTCTTTTAAATGTCTAAAATTAGGTTCACATAGGCTTAACTTATCATATTTAATAAGCATATATTTAATAAGTTTTAAAAGTTTTTAAATTATACAATTAATTTAATTGTGTTAAATTACGTGAAAATGGAACTAAAAATTTATAAATCCTTCAACTTAAAAGGCTGGGTGAACCATTGTTCATATTCCTCTTTAAATCCAGCTGTCTATTCATTTGTATTAGTTTCAAGGCATTATGGTATGATGTAACACTTTTCGCTAATTATCGAATCGCTAGTATAGATTTTTTTAGCGAAGATCGTTAAGCTTACCTCTTCACTAAATCGTTATGACTCCAACGTTATGGCTCTGCTTTGTGTTTTATGCGTTACCAAATTTAACGCCTTCCTGTTTCCCATCTATCAAGTTCAAGTCAAAAACGTCAACGTCAAAGCATCCATCCACAAATGTCTTGAACCCATAGGATTCGATTTAAAAACATGTCTTCCATAACTCTCAAGACCCGCAAAGAAGACCATTATAAAACAAGTAAGAAAATTGTGTTCAACTGTGCCGAAACTTTTATACCCACCACCGTTACCTTAAAAAAGGGGGAGAAACTCAATTTTAATAGATGGGCGTGGTAGACTTTTTCTTTTTTTATGGAATATCGAGAAATACAGTCAGCCACGGAATACCGTGAAAAACGGCTAGAGCAAAAAACAGAAAATAGACGTGCTTTCAGCGTATACTGTAGTCGTGGCCCGCAATCGAATTGGCCCATTTTCAATAGCAACGTATGTGAAAGAACTTCCAATGTTTCCGCCAAATTTGAAGCCGATATCTTCATTTTTGCGACCAGGAGAATGTTTACCACAGATATTAGATAGTTGAGCAGCCAGAGAGGTGGACAGACGTAGCGACGGATACGTCTAGGTGGATTTCGAATTTCGTACTAATCAAGAATATATACATTTTATGTGGTTTCAGAAGATCCTTTCATAGTGCTACAAATGATTTCACAAAAAAAAAAATTTCAATATTCTATTATATCGAGTGGGCGTGATCGATCCTTTACGTTTTCCCACAGAGACTACAAGATAGCTAGTGCAATATTTGCGGAAATTTTTAAAAGTCTATCTGCTATGGTTTACGAGTAATGAACAAAAATCCAATTTTTTTTTGCTTTCAAAAGCAGAGGTATTAGTCTACATCGTACCGCGGGTGTGTCCTTCCACCGATTTGGCTCATTTTCAATAACAACCTGCGTGCAAGAACTTCCAATGCTTCTACCAAATTTAAAGCCGATGTCTCCAATTTTGCGGTAAAGAAAAAGTTTATCACAGACATTACACAGATAGACGGACAGACGGACGGACGGACATGCTTAAATCGATTCTCCAGAGTTTCCTTTTGGTACTTGGAAACCGAATGACAAAATGAAATATACCCTTCACCTTCGGTGGTGGATATTTTCATTTAGAATAATTCCCTAATCACGTGCGACCCACAAATTTGGTCCACATACGACCCACATACAAAGATTTAAGAAGATTTAAGATTTAAGAAGAATCTCAGATAGAATTTTTTTCCGCTTCAGTCCTAGTTCAATGATCAGCAAGCACATAAGGTTAATTACAGGCCTATACAGTGAATCCAGATCTAGGCTGTTAACATCTATATCTTTTAAGAAATAGAAACAGACTAGAGCGTTTCGTCTTAAGATTAAGAGGCTTTAGACAGTATATAACTGATGGTAGGCGGATGGAGACAAAATGTGAGTTAAAAAGACGGTTGTAAACAACAAACGTGAAAATTATAATAACGTACACCTTCCTGAGAAGGTAGTAATAATAAATTCAGACATACTATTTAACCCGAAAGACTAGAAAACTACTAATCACTACGGTGCAGTCAATTTTAATAAAATGCAAAATAATTCCTAAAACATAATTTTTGTCATAACTGTGGTCAGGTTAAAGAAAGAAAATTAGTTTATAACAAGCAAGTATGTACCCCTTGCCCCCTTATGTCAACCCAACTTATCTTCAAAAACAACAACCGACAGCACCAAAAAACAAGTGTGAACGTTATCAAGTAGCAAAAGTTTAATTAAAATTCCTAATCCAAGAAAAAAAATATATTTTCTTTTTTCTACATTTCAATGGAAATTAATTAAAAGTAGTTGAGTAGCTCGCTTGATGGAAATATATGTGTAAACTAAAAGAATTTTTATGTAAACATAATTTTTGTGCTTTTTTTTTTAACGCTTTCTCTTTAGCCAGAATTCAACTGACACTGACGGCAATTGATAAAAAAGAGTAGGGCGAGAGTCTGTTTAAAATTCTACGTTTTTATTGCATGGAATTGCAAATGCAATGCAATAATTATTCAAATTAAGTCCCACAATAAACAAATAGTTTATTGGTATAATAAAAAAATTCAGTGAATTAGTTTACAAAATGAAAAAAAAAAACTACCATTATTCGAAATGCCACGTATATCAATTTCAATCAAAATAACGGTTTTTCTCGACAGATTTTGAAAATTATAAATTTCTTCATATGACAACGTGTTCAAAAGATGACATTGTATGGAGAGCGATCGTCAAGATCGTCAGAGATATTTTTAATAGAGTACGCCTTTGGGCCAAAATAGGCCGGTGTACCAAATTTCGTCAAAATATTTACAAAATTATGACTTGTACGACAGCAGGCACTAGTCGGACAGACAAACAGACAAGCTGTAACCGATTCAGAAAATGACTTTGAATCGATCGTTATAATGAAAGTAAGTTTTTAGCCGAGTGTTGCAATATACGAACTCTCAGAAACTTGCTCTACTCTATACCTCTAGAACTTTAAGTCTTCCACCATCGTCGTTTAAAGGTTCTCTAGGTGCTTGCAGAATTTTATAATTCAATATTTTCACAGAAAAAGCGAAATTAGTTCACAAATCTACAAGAAAACTGCAACAAAAGCATACAAGTTAATCTTTTTTTTTTTTTTTTGAATTTTCAACTCAATTAACCAAATGCTTATGTGTTGCACATTTAAAATTGAAATTAATTGCAGTCGGATTACCTGTAATCTCTGTAATGTGTTCACCGGTCGTAAGGTGCACAGTTCTCACGACTGCTGGTGTATACTGCTGTGATTTATTAGCTAACGAATGCATGAAAGAGAATACTGCGCAGATTTTTACAATCAATGCAATCATCTGCACTTCTTTAATTTGAAAGTTATATCTCGCATTAATTTTAGATCTTACTTTATGCGCCATTGTTGTTAAGATTTGCTTCATTTTGCGTCACCTTGCGTCATTTTGCATCATTCTGCGTCATTTCGCGGCCTGCTGTCTTCATTTTGCATCACTTTGCGTCATTTTGCGTCATTTTGCATCACTTTGCGTCATTTTGCATCATTTTGCATCACTTTGCGTCATTTTACGTCTTCATATCAAAACCTACCGCCCCTTGTTTTTTCTTTTTTCCGTCAACTCAAGATATTGAAAACATTTTGAATTCCAAAAATTACACCCAAGTGCAAGTCGTTACTTACATTTTTTCGATAACATTTAAAGCACATTTGTAAAAGGAAAGGAAATCAATTGCTTGCTGCCTCCGTTTAAATTATTATTTAACTCTTTATTACTGACTACCTCAGTCTGAAGATGGAATATTGGTTTATTATTACTTTTAGTAGCTTAAAAGTAGCACCGGTTTAATATAAGACGCGACCTTCCAAGTATTGAAGTAGTAGACAATTACTTGTTTGCTACACTTTCGCTTAATTTCTTTCTTTTATCGACTGACGTTAGGAGACATAAATACTGTTACTTACTTGCAATTTCATCGCTTTCTTATGTAGGGTTCCCCCTCTTTTCTTTTATCAGCTTGAAAAAAATGTAACTTAAGAGTCTTCTCTTTTGTACTATTTTTATCGTCAAATAAAGAAAACGAAAAAAAGGATTTCAAATTTAATATCATTATTATTTAGTTACCCACATTTACATTTATCTTGATGACAAAAAAAAAAACAAAGAATTAAAATTTGAAAAACAAACTACCACACTGAGGTTTGAATCTACATTATGCCGATTTGGCAATCGCGATGTCTGCTAAGTAATGGGGTAGCTTGTGAATGGATATGTAAATTCCATAGGAACTCTAGCTTTAGCTCGAAATTGAAAATGATTCCGACTCCTCCGAATTTTACTCTTTTACATGCGATCATTTATACAAAAGAAGTTCTTATTCGATTGATGAACATTAACCATAAAAACATTAATAAACAAGTTTTCGAAAGTTCCATGTATTGATATTTATCAAGCTTTCCAGTCATCCATTCATTTCCCTTCTATTTATCTGAAATTCTTATATCCACTTATTTGCTTTACTTTTTATTTGCCTGTCCTTGCTTGTTTAAATAATCGAAATATTCTTTACAAACAGTAGAGAACAAAATCCTCAATCTCATCCGGAAATGTTTCGAAGTTTTTGTCACTCTGTGGCTAGGGCGAAACAGGGATTAGATGACTAAATGAATCGACTTCATTAGTATTTTATTAATTTGTATATAGAGATAATATATAAAAAGAAGTATAGTCTTTTGGTTCCTTGAGCGAAGATGCAGTGTTTAATAGTGCTCCCAAATCTGACTTTGAAACGTTATCCTGATCGCTTATCCTGATGCTAAATTATAGATCAGATTTTTCGTCTTCTCTCGACTATATATTACTAGAAATTATACAAATAGGTTTTCTTGTTAGAAGATTGAATGACAGGAGAATACTTCTATCCCTATGCTACTATGCTCTCTGACCTACTTGCTAAGAAAGAGAGCATTTAGTAGTAGCCTGATCTAGAATTCTCGAGAGTATACGAATATTGCCGCATATCTATGTAGTAAATGCAGCCGGATCGAAAAGGAATCTTCGAAGTTATCGAAATACCAGCTGCAGAAAGCTATCTATCTAAATCAGATATTCTGAATTAGATTGGGAACAGGAAGCTGCTAACAAAACGACTACTTTCTCTATTTGGAAAGAATTGCAATGAATAACAATTTCACGAAATCACGAAAGTGGGAAGATGGTCGATTAAGGTTCATGAAAATATCCGTGAACTAGTTCACCGATGCGACCAATTTTGAGTTTGCATCATGCCAGCGTTCACACAAGACGCTCGTCGAACAGATCATTAAAGAAACTCTATATAAAGGAGCAGCTAACATTATGTGGACAATTTATTAATGTATGAATCTCAACCTTTGTAAATAAAATTTAGGAACAAAAGATGTGGTTTACAAGATACCGTTGAATTCGTGAATTCGTTCGCATTAACTTTAAATCTCCTGTGTGATTAGCAACATTGCAAAAGAAAGATTTCTCCCTAATTCTATGTGCTTTACGATCTATTAAACATGATTGGTTTAATGACCATTTTTCCGATTCAAACGTCTACCTCATAATTTAAAGCCCAACATTTTCTATAAATATAAATTTTAAAATATTTACTAAAATTTTCTTTAAAGAGAATTTTTCCTATACAAATTTAAAGTTTTCATTGCATTGGTTACTATCGTAAGAAAAAAGTTTATTTATTAAATATTTCTTTTCATATTTAATTTAATTTATTTTTTCATATAACTTTCTTTATGTAAGAGTTTTCTTATTAAATTTTGATTTTAGCTTTTTTCTCATATTTAGTTTCCTAACAATTAATATAATAAAAAAAAAAAAGTTTATGATTATCTCGAAATATTTTGTAAATAGTAAAAGCAAAGCATATATGTACTCTGTAAAACTAACTTATAATATAAATAAAATTATCGATTAAGTGTAAAAAATGCAAAAGTAAAGGACAAAAAGTTAACATTTTTATTAAATTAGATTTTTTAATAAATAAAAGAGAGATAAAAATTTAAAAAAAAATTTAACTAAAATTAAAATCGAAATAAAAAAATTTGTAAATTTCTTTAAAAAAAAAAATATAATAAAGAAAATAAATTAAAATAAATTCAAAAAACAAGAAATTTTAAAAATATTAATGTGAAGAAATAATAAACTAAAAATTTAAAAAAAAAAAAAATATACATATAAATATAAATATAAAAACTTATACATGGAAAGAAAATGATACGAAAAACAATTTAGAAAATCACTAAAAAATTAAGTATAAAAATAAAAAACAAAAAAAAAACATATTACACCATTTAATAGAGCTTAAAATAAAACCACACAACAATCGCATATAATTACACTTATAAATAATTCGTAAATTATGGGGAAAGAAAACAAAAATTTCTTGAAGCAACAATTCTTTCTTTTTTTTTTTAGCGAAAACTAAGCTTTATCAAACAAACAAACGAAAATATTAGAAGAGAAATGGCAAGGAATTGTTGTTGTTAATGCAAGTAAAGTCTGAAAAAGAAATTGCAAAAAAAAAACACATGCATTTTAAAAAACTCTATTCGAAATATGGCATCCAAGCATAAGTACATTTTTTTTTCACTAAAATAACAAATTCATGCGAACACTTCCGATTCGATAGCAGCAATAAGATCAGAATGTTTAGGCATTAGACCTCAACTTGAAATACGGAAAGTCAAAGGTACATTCAAGAGACATCTTGGATATCCGCCACTTAATAAAAAGGAATAAATCTGTTTCCAAATTAAAAGTAATCATTTACAATTCGTAAGCAGTTATTGCAAGGAATTCAACTTCAAGTTTTTAAGAGTATTTGTATGACTGATATGAAGATAAAGTGTAGATATAATTTGAAAGAAAAGCAAAATGTTTGAAGAATTAAAAATAACTTTCAAACATGGAAATGCCATATCAGCTAATTGCATACGGACGAATGGACATCTTAATAATGATAAAAGTAAAAATTATTTAAATCCGTTCTTTATGGTTAGCAAACGACTCCCACGTTAGCCTTAATCGTATTGTAAGCAACCATTTTACATGTGAATTGAAGAAATTTTAGAATCTCGATCTTTATACATCAATTAAGTTCCATTGTATTGTGAACTTTTTTGAGAGTTCTCTTACTTCTTGACTATAGGAAACTTAATATAATTCGAAATATTGTACACCGCTATGTGTCTGGCGTTCTCACACATTCCGAACAGTAAATAAATTTCCCATCACAAATTATAAACATTTTTTAAATAAATCGAAAAAATCCAATCATTTAAAAACAACTAGAAATCTTGCTATATTAAGGCAGATTGCAAGGCATTGATCGAAATGATCGAATGGCATAATCAGAAGAAACACTATATGAAGCAGTTTCCACTCTTAACGCAATCGAATATTCTTATACTTAAGATTAATTTCGTCGCATGTGCTATATCTTCGCATATATTAGACATTTCTCCGAAAGGATTATTTTATCATACGGTCCTATTATACGTCTTCCCATATATCAGACGTTTCTCCGAGATGATTATTATATCATACAGTCTATTTTATATCTTCGCATGTTATAGACATTTCTCCGGAATGATGATTCTACTATACGGTCTATTATACATTTTCGTACATATTAGACATTTCTCCGAAAGTATTATTTTAACACATACGGTCTATTACACATCTTCCCATATATGAGACGTTTGTCTAGAATGATTATTATATATATATTCGCGTAATATAGACATTTCTCCAGAATGATTATTCTACTATACGGACTATTATATATCTTCGCATATTACAAACATTTCTCCGGAATGGTTATTCTCCCATACGGTTTATCACACATCTTCCCATATATTAGACATTTCTCCGAAAGGATTGTTCTGCTATATGGATTATTACATATCTTCGTTTATTATAAACATTTCTCTGAAATGATTATTCTACTATACGGTCTATAATACATCTTCGCATACATTAGACATTTCTTCGAAATGATGATTCTACTATGCGGCGTATAAAACATGTTCGCATATTATAAACATTTCTCCAGAATGATTATCTTTCCATACGGTCTATTATATATATCTTCGAATATTATAGACATTTCTGCACAATGATTATTCTATCGTATGGCAACCGTTAAGAAATTTACTACCATTCAATCAGGTATTTTGATAGGACAATACTTCTTTTGCTTGTTTCTATTCTAAATTTATTAAAATTTACCTATTTAACGGCTAATATTTTCGCTTTTGAACCCAAAGAAGACTTCAATAACTATATACAAATATATTCAAATATTAACTAAACACTCCAAAAGACGCAACTATACCAGTATTTCTTAATCTCAAGACAAGCTAGTGATTGATATCAAAGAAGTCGTTGTACGTCCTATATAACTTCTCTCTTGTTTTTGTTTGCTTAGGATCTTTACTTTCTTTAAATACATTCAAATTTATATATTAATGTAGAGAAGCTTGTAGGCATAAAAACGTAGGAATGTAAATTACTAAACGAAGCTCACAAGAGGTTTATATATATACACCCAACACATATATGTTCATGTATATATACATGTGTATGTATATGAATGTATGTATGTATATATATATATGTATGTATGTATGTATGTATGTATGTAGATATGTATGTATGTATGCATGTATGTATGTATATATGTATGTACGCATATATCTATGTATGTATGTATGTATGTACACGTGGATGTATGTATGTATTGGGATATATCTACATACATATATATATATATATATAATATATATATATATATATATATATATATATTGTAATTACTTTTGTATTTATATATAAACTACCTACGTACGCGTACTTTATAGTTTCTGTCTTTTCGGGAAAACTAACGCGCTGCTTAAGATTGAAGCATAAACAACTCAAAAATAAAAAAAAATTTCACTCAATGTGGTTGAAAATTAATAAAAGAACATCATTAGTACACAACACACATACACATACACACACATCCTCTCATACACATACAGACGCACCAACAATTACTCAAACATTGACTTCGAATTGTTTTAAATCCTGGATTTATTTGAATTTTGCAAAAACGTTAAAAGAAAAAAGCAAAAAAAAAACAAAAACAAAAAAAGCTTATGGTACTATTTTGAATGTTATTAGAACACGGCTACTAATGCTATAATGATTGATGATGATAAACAATACTAAACAATAATAATATGCTCTCATTGGTTGTGTTTTTAGATAAATAACAAACAAACAAATGAATAATAAGTGATGCAAAAAAAAAAAAAAACATCTTTGAGAAAACTAAACGCAAATAATTATGAATGATGATCAAAAACAAAAGAACAAAAAAAAGAAGAAAAATTAAAATAAAAATAAAATAAATAAAAAACAAGAAAAAAATGCAAAATAATCGAGAAAAATTCTTGCAAGACCATAACCAATGTTGAATGATCGTCGTCTGTAATTATATTTGAATTTTATGCTAAACCAAAATATTTGTTTTTATTTTAACTAAGTTAAAAGCCTACATCTGTTTTTCTTTACCAACTATTTAATTAAAGAAAAAACAAATTTTTTTCGTGTTTTTTATTACAAAGAAAAACCACAAATTGTGTTTTAAAGCCGTAGTAAATTGTAAAAAAGAACAAAAAAAAAAAGAAATTTAAAAATAGTTGAAAAAATTTGTTAATTAAAAACTGCCACAAAAGAGACGAGTAACGTAAAACAAAAAAAAAAGGAATTTTTAAACTTAATAGAAAAAAAAATCATTTATATATAAAAGTGTAAAATATAGCAAAAAAAAAAACAAACACAAAAAACAAAAATAGGCGCATATGTATAACCATTCATTAAGGCAAACGCAAACACTTTATCAACACAGGCACGCAAGCACACATGCGCACACACGCACACACACACACGCCACAAACGAACAAATCAAATCAGTTATGTATAAAAAACAAACAAAAAAAAAACATAAATTATAGATTTTAAGGAAAAAACAAAAAAATCAAAAACAAAACAGAAAATACGAAAAACATAAATCATTGATAAAATTTAAAACAAATAAACCATTAAATAAGAACAAGAGGCTCGAAGTTAACATTGCGGGTAAGTTGTAATATTATTATGTAATATTATTATAAAATTGAAATTATATCGTAAATGTATCTCATAAATCAACTCTCATTATATGAAACACTCTTTAAAAAGCGCCTACGATTTGTAAATATTTATATTTAAAAAACAAAAAAAAAACAGAAAATAAAAAGCAAAAGTCGTAGCGAGTGTCCAGTGCTAACATAACGAACAGATATAAAAACATTTTAGAAAGTATTTCATTTAACGTTTGCCCCTCAGTGTTCATATAAAAAAACAAAGCGTATATATATATACATACACATAAACATAAAATTAAAATATTATAAGAAAAAACTTTTTAAAGAGTTTTTATAATCATTTGCTCCCTTTTTTTTCTGTTTTTTTTTTTTTTTTTTTTTTTTTTTTTTTTTTTTTTTTTTTTTGTAGACCCTACGCCAACGGCGGCACATATGATCGAAATGCAGACTTTGCTTATTTTCTGATTCTAAGTCTAATAGGATGTGCCAGGATGTATCAGTTATTCTTGCAGGCGAGCCGGCAGCCATACTTCTATAAATCGTTCCGTAACCAATTATTTGCCAAGTCACTGACTATTTTCTATTTTCGTTTTCCTTATTCCCTAACGTTATTGGTTTGTCATTTATTTACTTAAAATGCTCGACCTGGTTCTTAACTTATACTTCAAGTTCTTTACTTTTTAATTTATTTTCATAATGACTCTTCATCAACATGTTTTATAATCAAAAAGCTGAACTCCCTTTCTAATTGAATCCTTTTTCGCAGTTTGTCATTTATTTTTTTAATACTCAACAAACTTCATTAGTTCGTGATTATATTTTATTGAAATTCATGCTAATCAGTGACCGAAGTATCGGTACTCTACTAGATTCTTGACTTGAAATTTAATACCGGCTTCCTTTGGCTTCCAAAAAAAAAAAAAAACCCGCTTTCTTCGAAACATTCTTCGAAAATAATCCACATGATCAACGGGAATGACTGCTTTGCCTTTAGTAAAGTAAATGGCTTTTGAAATTCAAATGATAGACTCCATGAGGCTCAAATAAGTTGGATTTATTTCCATTATAATTTTGAAACTCCAACATCAACTTAGTATCCTTTCTTATAGCCAGCTAATGCAAGTGGTTCATGCTTTTCCAAAACTAAAAAAAAAAATTAATTCTTGCCCGGACTAATAACCATTAGACCATATATCACAAAAAAAAGTATTGCGTAGCGCTTTAAATAATCGTTTAAAATCTCATATGATTCATTTCATTTCGTTATTGTTATGATTCGTGCTAATGCAACAATATGTTGCTATTTGTTTTTCTCTTTTCTTTTTTCTTTTTTTTAAACCACATTATTGCGTTGTTGTTATTTGTCATAAACAGCTATCAGAAAAACAGTACATTTTTTTTTATTTATAGATTAAAATAAATTTCATTTAAACGCTAATTATAGTTTAACACCAACAGAATGTTAATTTCATTAAACTCAATTATTTACATTTTATTTTACATCTGCGAATGAACGAGAACAACATTATTTTATTTAGATTATTTTATTTATTAATTTAATTTTTTTTTCCCCAACTACTTTTGTCATATATACTATATAAAAAAAAAAAAAAAAATTCTTTTAGAAACAAAAAAATATTTAAAAAAAAAAACTATCCATAATAAAACACATTAATTCTCAAATTAATAATACAGGGTGTTTAACGGCAGCATAAGTCAAATGAACAAAAAAAACTTATGGTTTTCCAAAAAGAATCAAACAAGCAAAAAAAGAAATAAATAAATAAAATAAAAAAGCATTAAATTTTCCAAGCTACAATAAAGAATTATTGCAAACTTTTCTCTTCTTTAAAGAAAAAAAAAAAAAACAAAAATTTTTTGTATTCTGTAACCATTTATAAAAGAAAAAAAATCATTTAATTTCTTTTTTCTTTTTTTTTTTGCATTCTCTTCACTTATCTATTTAACTAACAAAGCTTAATTTTTCATAGAAAAGTTTGTGAAAATATTTATCAGCTAATTTAACACGCAAAACTATTTTATGTTTCAAGGGATGCTACAAAAACCAGAAAAATAAGAATTTATTTTAAAGTGTATTTCTTTACACTTAAAAACCCAGAAACAAAAACACAAAAAAAAAAACAAAGAAAAAACAACGAAATTAGGCAAAAAGCAAATAGGCAACAACACAAATACTTTTTATAATTTTTTTTTTCATGGGTTTCATTTTGTCATTTGTTTATCGAGACAACAACAAAATTTTTAGTATTAATTAATTAATAATGATAAAAGGAATATAAAAAAAAAAAAAATTAAAAATAAAACAATTAATAAAAAGAAAAAAACAAAAAAAAAACAAAAGAAAAAACAATTAAAGCGGCATGACCCTGATTTAAATGAGAAAAAAAAAATCAAATGTCTTCCAAACCAAAGGTCGTCTTTTCGTGAATAATACAAAGAATCCATTAAGAAAAATGTTTCTTCATCTCTCTCTCTCTCTCTCTCTCTCTCTCTCTCTCTCTTTCTCTCTCTCTCTCTCTCAAGTTTTAATAACCACATAAAGACAGTGTACTTATAAACACGCGTACACTTCTTAATAAGTCTTTAATTTACAAAATTTTGCTTCATTAAAACAAATGTGTGAGTAAACAATAAACAAATTAGTTTTATAACAAAAAGCTAGAACTTTCCAAATTTTAAAGAAAAAGCAATGTAGTAAATATGAAAATAAACTTAATGTGAAAGAATGAAGCTTCCCGGTAGTTTATTAACCTTTAAAGACAATCTTACAGAAGTAATGACAAACGAGAAAATTATTATACATTCGGCTATACTGAATCTTTTATACTCGTCAGGTTTATTTAAAAAATAAAGTCGAAAAAACAACTTCGAGAGTCCATCAGATTAGGCAAACGTGATAAATTTTATCCATGTTTATACGAAATATGTGGAAACTTTTAGAGCACAGTTTGATGGAAGAAGTAATGCACAGACTGATGGACTGACTGATGGGCGGACTGATTGACGGACTAATGGATAGGCGTATGGACAGACTTATGGCCGAATTGATTAACTGATTGATGGACGGACTGAAAGACGTACTAATGGTTGGAGAGAAGGTTAGGCATATAAACAGACTGATGGCTGGGGTGATTGAAAGATTGATTGGCGGACTAATGAACGGACTGATTGACGTGCTGATTAACTGATGAACGGTCTGATGGACAGTCTGATGAACGGTCTGATGCACGGACTGATGGACGGACTGATAAACCGACTAATTGACGGACTAATTGGCGGACTAATGGACGGGCTGATGGACTGATGGTTGAGGAGATGAACGGGATATGCATAATATGAACAGCATATGAATAGACTGATTGACGGACTGATTGATGGACTGCTTGACGGACTGATTAATACTGTTTGCCGGACTGATGGTCGGTCTGTTGGACGGACTGATTGACGGGTTGATGGACGAATTGATGGACGGAATGATGGATAGACCAACGGCCAGGCTGATGGAGGGGCTGATGCAGGAAGTGATGGACAGATTGATGGACGATTTGATGGACGGAATGATGGATAGACTGACGGCCAGGCTGATGGAGGGGCTGATGCATGGGCTGATGCACAGATTGGTAGACTGACTCATGGATGGACTAATACACAGGCTGATGGACGGACTGATGGACGGACTGATGGACGAACTCATTGAAGGACGGCCGAACTGATAGACAGGCTGATGGACAGGCTGATGGACAAGCTGATGGACAGACTAATGAAGGGACTGATGGAGGGGCTGATGCATGGATTGATCAACAGATTGATAGACGGGCTCATGGACTGACTTATACAATGGTTAATGGGTAGACTGATTGATGGACATGCCTAGATGGATTCCGAATTCGATACTGGTCATGAATATATATACGTTATGGTATTTCTAAAGCTTCCTTCTGGATGTTTCACGCATTTTGATTAAAAAATGCAAATTGGATGGGTGTGGCCGATTTTTTCCATTTTTAATAGAATTTATATGCAATTTTTTATAATTGCATCTGCTTTAGTTGAAATGAATAATCAACCAAAAAAAAAAAAACAATTTTCTTTGTTTTTAAAAAAACAGTTTCAGTTTATACTGTATTCTAGGCGTGTCCTTCGATCGATCTGTCTCATTTTCTGTACTAATCTGCGTGCAAGAACTTGCAAAGTTTCTGTCAAATTTGAACAGGAAAATGCTTGTCACAGACATTACACAGATGGACATACCTAAATAGATCCCAAATTTAATGCTGATGAAGTGTATATATACTTTATGTGATATTGCAAACAAAATGACAAATTCCTTGGGTGGGGAGGTATAAAAATGTTATTATTTCGTTTTCGTGGCAAAGTAAGATTCGTTTTTTTCGTTATGTACAAAGAAATGCAATTCGTCTGCTCGAAGGCAGGTGTTGAGCACATGTTTTCCTTGCCATGCACAGTTGTGGTACATCATTTATAAATCTATGGCTGTTACAAACGAAAGAACTCGCTTACGAATAATTATTCCAAATTTATTTAAAAAAAAAAAAATCTTTACACTGGAAGTTCTCATAATTATTACACTTTCAAAATTTATTTTAATATTTTTATTTTGCTAACACCTATAATACCCAAGACTACTTGACTTGTTAGCTACTGTGTTTTGTGCATACGATTAGTATAACATATTCGCAGCCCGATACTAACTAGCACCCGAAATTCTACGATCGTACAGCTACAGCTAAAAAATGTTTTAAGTGCTGCTCTCTTTCTTATTACAATTGCTCCCATGTATGCATAGAGAAAATTTTTCAACTTCCTATCGATTCTTATATAACCGTTACAGATGCGAATATTAAACGGGAAACCCTAATGGTTTTGGCAGACCGGAAATTTGCAATGTGTTGCATTACCGCAGCAAGAGCAAAGGGTCTGAACTATAAAAACAGGTCTGAACTATGGAAGGAGGCACAAATTGATTTTATTCCCTGTTCCCTGTTCTGTATATGCACTATATGGAACACGTCGTATTTATTATATAATCTCGCACTTGTCTGTAATAAGGCTGTAGGCACAATGAAACCTCAGACTAATCACGTTCCTTTACACATTGCTTTCCATATGTTTAAATTAAATAAAAAGTTGATTTTTTTTTTGTTAGACAAACTTGGCCAGATCTTTTTTGAGACTGTCGATCGGCACAAGTGTATAACAAATTTTTCTTGGAATTCTTAAGAGCGAAAGTTTATTTTCAAAGATTTCACAAAAACTATTACGTGAACAGAACAGTGGTAGAAACTCTTGCCAGACTTTTGACTGCACGGTCGCTGATCGTTTATTAATTTTTTTATTTTTTTTCCGGGTACTGCGAATTACCATCTTGCAATACACATAGAAAAAATGACTTTCGCAATAGCTAATAAGTCAAGTAGTATCAGTTATCCGTATACGACAATAGCTTTTAGCCTGCTGTCGTTTACAAAATGTTTTAAGAACTAAGAGATATGAATTTATAAGGAAACTTTAAGGAGACTTTTTCAACGGTTATTAAAAAAAAAATTAAAACTTTCTTATAATATACATAAACATATTGAATTTTATAATTACGTGTTTTTATATATGTATTTATCATCATAGACCATTTGTAAAAGCCCTTTAAATTTATCTCTGATCTCTAATGATGATAAGCCTGCCAATGTAAATATGAAAGAAAATGGCGGATTATTTAAAGTGACAAAGTGAAATTGATAGGAGACAATTACATTTAAAGAGCCTAATTTAAGCAAATCCGTAATAATTTTTGCAATGTGTCCAAAATCTGTGGTCCATCCGTCTTTTTAATAATCGAAATTTCGCGGCAAACATTTATAATCAAAACAAGCTTTATAGGCATTCCGCCCCATTGTGATGTTCACTTTTACTCGAACTCTTGCCACATGAGTAAGTAAGTAAGTAAGTAAGTAAGAGTAACTAGAATTTTTGAAATCTTATTTAAATCTTATCTAAAGATCGATTCGAAAGGCTATCAGGCTAAGGGCACAGATGATTTTAATCGTGACTTTACCTGTGATTCTTATATGATTGAAATTTCTAACAAATCAGAAATCTGTTTCAAAACTGGTTCCTATTGAAAATCTAACGAATTCTTTAATTTCTACTCCTATTCACTCATCTTTTTAGGGTAAAAAAAAAAAAAACACCTAATAAATGTTATGTAAGTATACAAGTGGTTTAGTACACATTGAATGGTCTGGTCTAACCGATCGGTAGTTATCTCATTTGTCTATATCATAAATTATTTAGCTATTAAAAGCATTACGAATAAAATCCACTATTGTGTTCAGTTGCTAATATTCGAATAGGCGAAACTACTATTTTCCTAGACAAAAAAAAGAAGAAGAATGTTGTAAAAAAAAAGAAATGAAATAGGCCCAAAATTTGGATTTAACAAAAACAAAATATTGGTTTATTTACAAATTAATTTTGATTTTTGCTTTACCATTTAAAAAAAAGAAAAAAAAAACAATAAAAGTACCTGACAATAGAGACTATTTGGTTTTTTTTTTTTTTATGTTTCATAAGGAACTACCAACAAATATAGTTAGTCATCTTCTTGCACTCCTTCTCTTTTTCTCTCTCTCTCTCTCTCTCTCTCTCTCTTTTGTCCGCGTATTGATAACAAAAATAAATATTTTTCAATTTGTAACCTAAGTATTCCAAATTTTTTTTTTCTTCATTAATCATTAATTTAAAAATTATTCATCATCATTACTACTACACATTATCATGATATGTAAATAAATAAATTCACTTTAGATTTAATAAAAATTCTTAATTGTAAACAAAACAATTTTTTTTTTTTTTTTGTATATGTAAATAGATATTTAAAATTAAAAAATATTACACTAAGAGCACGTGGCTAAATGGTTTCAATTTCGATTACGACAGCTAATTGCAAACAGCAAAATTATTATATAAATAAATACAATTTGGAGAAAAATAAAAAAACACGAAATCAAAACAATCATTATTAATAATATTAATATATAACAGAAAACATAAACAATGGCAACTCTAAAACAAACGCTTTTAAATTACACTTTGAAACACAAACCAGCAAACAAAAATAGTCAGCGTCACCTTTATAGGCCTATTATAAGCCTACTTTTAGCTAACTGTGTTTTAAACTAGCTAATAAACAGCATAATTGAACCTTAGCTAAGTTAAGGGTTGTGAATGACGTGTTTACATAGATATATTTAAAAAAAAAAGTAGAGAGAAACAACTTTTTTAACACTTTTCCATAATAATTATTATCCCGTTATACTAGAAATGCAGCTCTGCTTTTGTATAATACCCTGTTTATCATTTTTTTCTCGCATTTTTTTCTTTGTTTCGAATTAATACCTACTACTGCTGTACGGCGAGTCCAAATTCGATAATAATATTGCGGACAAGTAAAGTATTTTTTTTATTTAAAGGATTTGATATTAAATAGGCTACGATTAATATATATTAAGTCCATATTAGTCTTCAAAATATATTTATTTAATTTCATTCTATTTCTCAACTTAGCTTTGCGAATTCCCCAAAACAATACACGGCCTGGCCTTATCATGAATATTAGACGCGACAGCTAGTGTTTTCAAAGCCCACACTCTGTGCAGAATTACAAGGCTAAAATCAACCTACCAAGTTGTATTAAGATTCATAACTTTACTCCAAGTTATGTTGTTTAATCAATTTAGTGTCACGGTATTCACGTAAAAGTTGTGACGGCAATTTTCTATATTCTCATTTTGTAATGTTTGTGTTCACCAAAATAGTGTTATATCTTTAAAAAATGGTCAGCCAATTGTTGGGAGACATAGGAAGGAAATGAAGTAATATTGTCTCAGATAGTTTTCTTTGCTGTAGAAAGAGATGCTTTCGCGAAGAAGAACCCTAAGGTAAATGACCCAGGAATTAGTTTATGTATACTTTAAAATTTGATTGATTTAAAATTCGAATGTAGTCAGTCACCAAAATCAAATCAATCAAGAAATTAATCAACTAAGCAATCACTGGAGCACAAGTAAATGTTCACCTTCACTTTCGTATGACACAAATTGATGCTTTGAGTTTTAGGAAAGGAGAAAAATTTGCTTAGAGTTATATCTGGTGAATAGTAAGCCTGATCTGGTGAATATGAAAGCTGATCGATAATAGATTTGTCTATCAATCCCTCACGCGTTCAGAAGTTTCAAAGTTTCAAAGTTTCTAGAAATACAAACTGATAACCAGTCCACTGAAGCAAAGTTTTTAGAAATACAAACTAATAATCGGTCCATAAGTTCACACCGGCTATTATCAAAAAGTTGATAATTTCTATTTTTTTCAAATTTTAACTTTATCTAGTTTGTGATATTACTTGCAAGGCCTGATGCCGGGTTATATAAAAATATGATATGAAAATATGATAAAAATATGATACGATATATGATGCTAAATCATTACGCTCCGTTTTGCAATCAAATAATATGTAAAGGCTTGTGGTGGGTATTAAAAAATTCGGCCTAAGCCAAATGTGTATGTAATCTCCCATCTCTTTTTTTTTATGTACAATACTCATGTAAATTTAAAACTTAAGAGACTATTTCATACATGTCTGACTATGTAAAAATCAAAAAAAAACAAAAAAAACAAAAAATTTTAATTATATTTAATTTTTTAAGTGTATACCTTTAAAATAAAATATAAAATAATTAGAAAATTTAAAAATATATATATATATATATTTTTTGTATACATGCCAAATACTTACTAATAAATATTAAGGAAAAATTATATTAAAAAGCAAAAACAAACACCACCACAATAACAACGCAAAGTAAAAAAAAACAAAAATACAAAAATACGAAAATATTAATCATGAAAAGCATTAACACATTTGCTATTGTGTGAAGCATCACTGAGGAAAACAACACCACAACTAAACTAAAGTCTGATCGAGATGATGAATAAGTAATCGATCAGATGATAGATAACTACCCGCTGGACTTACTCTTTATTCAAATTAAAGAGTTTATTAGAGTAATCCTTACACAAAAATATACTAAAAACATAACGAATTATTATTATTATTATTATTTCCTTTTAATGTTAACATAATAAATACTATCCGAAAATTACAACAACAACAACAACAACAACCTTAACATTCAGAAAGTTACACAATTTATTTAAAAAACAAAAAAAAAGCAAAAACAAAAACCCATATAGATTAATAGCCAAAAAAAATAAAAACGATAATAATAAATAAATATGTTTATAAACTTTTTAGCTTTTAAGTGTATACAATCAAGTATTTTATCACTCGTACTTAAGTTTAAAATAAAAAAAATTAAAGTAAAAGCATTGAAGCAACCAAAAAAAAAAAAAAAAAAAAATACATTAAGAAAAATTGTTCCAAAAAACTAAATAAAAAAAATATAAATATAAAAAAAAAACAGAAAATAATGCATTTACATTTCACATATGAATAGATAACAAAAACAACAACAAAAACAACAACAAATATATTACAAACTCTATAATAATAATAAAAAATTTCAAACCCAATGAATAATTATTGTAAAGATACTCAAAAAGAAAACATAAAAGCCAAAATTAAATACATATTTGCAAAATTACAAAACAACACAGACACACACTTGACATTACACCCCAATCTTTCATTATAAAGTAACAATAACAAAAACAACAAATATACATACAAATATTTAAAAAATGAATAAAACTATTGAACGTAAATATAAGTGAAACTATATAAATAAATATTTGTAAAAAAGAATAATAGATTAACGAACAAATTTAACTAACACAAAACAAAAAACCGGCAAAACAATACAACTACAAAGAAACACAAAAAAAAAAAAAACAAAAACCGAAATATTTAAAACTAAAGAGAAATACACAAAATCATAAATCTTATAAAAAAAAAAAAAAATATGAAACCATTATTAACAGAAAAATAATACATAAAAGAGAAAAAAAAAAAAAACTTAAACATTAACTGAAATAAATTCAAAATTTAAAGACAAAACTAATGATATAAAAAAAAAAACTTAATACAATTTAAAAATAAAAAGCATAAAACAAAATAATAAAATTATTATATAAATAAATGTTACGCGTTATTAAATAAAGAAATGAAATCAATGAATAATAATTTGTTTTAAAAAAAAAAAAAAATAATTTCGTTACAATTAGTTTTATTAATCTTGAAGAAATCATAACTAATTAATAAGGTAAGATATTACACCACCTCAGGGCAATCATAACTGTAATCTTCGATCTTGAAATCTTGAAATTATTTTCATAACAATGAAGTAAATTAATTATTAATAAAAAAAAAATACTCTATTCCAAATACTTTGCTCTCAATTCCACATTAGAATAGATTCATGTAACTAATCAAGTACTACGCGTAACTATGAATGCCCCAAAATAATATACCGACCCAAATAGGTCCTAGAACTAAGTAAAAAAACACGTTTTTTTTTCATCAAGTTCGATTTCATCCATCAGCATTGATTGCTTAAAAGATTCCTTGCACTCTTTACACCCATCCTCATGTAGGAATGTGAACATTTTTGCTTGTGCGTTGATTTTGAAAAAAATTAGCTAAATCGGTCAAATCGAACAATTTGTCCCCCAAAATACGCTTCAGTTTCCCCAATGACTTCATCATCATTTGACGCAAAACCTCTTCTCGGAACCATTGAACGGTTTGCACACAGATCATGGATCGGCTTTCGACCGAATAAACCATAGATTACAGATTTCTAATTTGCAATCATCAGGCTTTTAGCATCCAACTTGCGAAACAAAATTTTTACTTAACATTCAGATCATTATCTTATTAATAAATTAATTAATCATATCGAGAAAGGGATTTCGATACGCAAACAATATCCTCAGTTCAAAATAATATAAAGTAGTATCTTCTGAATTTTTAAACAAAGTTTTTCATTATAAGGGGCCACGAAAGAATAAGATGGATATATTTTAGAAATGATACATTTTAAAGAGAAAACCTTCTTAGCTTTAAACATACGAATAGTTTGTATGGAATAAGGAACTATCAATTATGTTAATTTTAGACAAGTGGTCATTACATCTAGTGTGGTTGACCATTAATCTGTTGATGAAGCATATAATATTTCGATCAAGGCTGCAGTGATAAAACCATGGTTTGATATTTACAATCGGGGCCAAAGAATAAAGATAACCTCCATAGATCCATGTTCCATCGCTGCTGCTGACTGTTGTGTTGTGTTAAATGATCTGGAGGATACAATTTCGTCAGCAATGGTATTACCTCCGATGACCATGTGACTGGGTACACAAAGGAAGTGAAAAATAAAAGAATGAAATTTTAGGTTAAAAAACTCTAATCTAGTACGTACGGATGAGTTTTGCTTCCACGGAACGGCGGCAAAGCTAGTGATTCAAATTTGCTATCTGAGACTACGAGGAACTTTTTGTTTGTTTATGTGGATGCGAGTCGAATGGCTTCCAGAATAGCTAGACATTCAGTTGTGAAAACGGAGTTGTTTGGGTAATTGGAAGAATAAACTTCGATTTTCCCGTAAGAAGATATTTGTTTATTGGTTAGAGAAATTGTGAATCAAACGCTATTTTGAATAACAAATGTTTTGCATTTTATTTATTCTAATTTCACAATAGAAAAAATCCCATAAAAAGGACAAAAATAAAATATATTTTAAAATTTCTGTTTCTATTTAATGTTTAAAATTTCATCACAAAAACTGTAATAATTCGTTTAAAAATGCAACGAGTTTCATGCGAAAATCAATATCATCACCGCACTTGTAACAACTGGTTATCTTCTACGTATTAATCCAAGATATCCTATAAAAGTGCAAACTGTTCTCTTCATAACCTTGACTGCAAGATGTCAAGAAAGCAATAGCACTCAGATCATATGTATAAAATAAAAAAATATTTTTTGAATTTTTAAAATATACCTTTGACATTTTGCATTTTGATATGTAAAAATTTTCTCACATAAATTTAAAATCATTATGTTCTTGACCGATTGATGTTAAATATTTCCCTAAAGCTAAATCTAATAGAGAAATATGACATTCCTTGTATTGCGTACTACATGCGATATTATCGCGTTTAGCTCTACCGTAGATATGATCGTAATAACGATGTTCTTTTGGTTCATTTTCAACTGCTTGAATCGAAGGATAACTGAAAGCAAAAACCAAAATTAAAAAAAAAAAATTATCTATTTATGTGAAAAGTTTACAAGTTTCTGCACTAAAATCTTTCTCAATGAACAATGACAAGATTAACAGCGAAATCATTGTTGCCGGTAAATGAAATGATTAAATGATTATACATTTAAGCTTCTGGCTGCGTAAAGTTTCTAAGGGATTATTTCAAAAGTAACTTGGCAACACAGTCAAAAAAAACCGAAACAAATAGCTCTATCTATCACATTCAATGCTGCAAGAAATTCAATCTGCAATAGCTTTGGCATTATTTTGAAAGACGAAATTTCGCCTTAATAATTATACATTTAGCCTTCTGGCTGCGTAAAGGGATTACTTCAAAAGTAACTTGGCAATACTGAAACTAAAGAAAAACATTTACAATTTTTTCTCTTGCTATCAAAGTTTTCCAAAATTTGTAATTTGTTTTAAATTCTTAAATGCCAATGGCTTATTGAATGCAATTACCTGAATATAGTTTTAACAATTTCTTCAATCATACCACCTCGTTTTCGCTCTGAATTTCCAAAAATTTTCGCACTTTCGCACAAAGCACGAGCGACACACGAAACGCCATTGAAACCCATGCTTTGAAAAAGAAATTTTTTTTTTTTTTAAATACACACACAAAGAATAGAAAAGTAAGGATTCATTTTCTTACTTATCAAGAATTAATATTAATTTTTCATAAAAATCATAACGTGATCTTCGTTGCCTTAAAACTTTAGTAGTATTAGCGAAACCTTCATGATGTCTCCGTGCCCAGTCAGCGGTAGGCAAATTGTATGCGACACCAAAATTAACAGCGTAACTAAGATAATCTTTACTTGGATTACCTATCATACCAACTGTCAGACATATGGCTGCCTACGCACAAAAATTAATAACTTTTAAAGGATTTTTTTTTTTTTTTGTTATTATTCTCGCGCAGCTCACTGTTACTGAAGATCCTTCAGGAAAAGCCACATAACGTTTTTTTCTACTTAAACTATTACTGTTAATGGTTATTATGCCATCAGCAATAGTCTGCATAACTATAAAAAAAACTAAAATAATTAAACGCGCTTGCATAGTTGATATGAATGCTTTGATCGAACTGCTAAATGGACTAGTACTGCTTACAAACAGTCTTATTTATTTATGTTATTATGGTATAAATTGGCTTTTAATTTAAAGTTGATACAAGTAATTAACATTTAAATGGTTATTTAAACTTTAAATGCTTTGCTTTTGAAAGATAGCAGCAATCAAAGAAAATAAAACTTAAGAGGCACAAAACAAACACATGCAGCTAAATAAATCGATTTATTTGAATTAAAAAAAAAAAAAAAAACACGTTTCTACTAAAGAGAATGAAAGAACACGAAAAACTACCGAACACACCAATAAATGTACTGCACATGTATATATATATATATATATATATATAGGTAAATAAAGTCCATATATTTAAATGTGTCTGGCTATCGTATATAAAAGCGCAGACATTTGCTCATATAAATATGCATACATATATATATATATAAAACCATTATAATATAATATAATGTGTATACATTGTAATCAACGTCGCGTATTAATAAAATCAATCGATGCGTGAGAAAGAGAGGTTCATAAATAATGTCATGAGTAATTGATTTTGGAAAGAAAAATGAAATAATTACATTTGATGATTTCTAGACCCGCATATGCTTGCCGGGAGCGCGACTTTCGCTGGCTTTATAGCCCGTCGACAAACGGACTTGGGCTCGGTTATTAGCACGGTATGGCAAGGAAAATGCCTTAATGGTCTGCTTCAATCACTTTTTTATCCCTAAATTGATGAAATAGATAATCCTAGATCAATGCGTTGAAACTTTGGACTCTCCCTCTTAAAAAGCTAACGGTAATAACCCTGCATTGTCCACGCAACCAACCAATGCATTCCAAAATAACAACCTAAACAACAATTCTAAAACAGAGTTCATGCATTCAATGATGTAAACGGTATTCCGATCAGGTTCATAATGATTGTAAGGGTGAAATGAATGCGTGCCTTCTTTGTGTTCGTTTACGTTGCATTCCGTATGTTTGAATTTGTGGGAATACAATCGTAAGCGTTTACAGCCTACAGACAATTCAGACAAATAGCGCAGTAGCGTGAACGACTGCTAGCAGATAACGGATACCAATGGCAACTTGTGTCACGACAACGTAATGTTTGCGTGGACGTGGTTTCGCACGTGAGTCCTAACACACAGAAATGTCTAAGACCATTATTGCATATTTTGAGCAAGATTATTCCAAGTTGAGAAAGCTCTGTGTATAGGGAGTATAACTTATTTAATCCAATAATAAATCGATTCGCTACTGTAGTAGCAATAAAGATTGTTTTCTTGAAGAAGCGATAAAGAATAAGGTAAGAAAGGTTTACGAGAGATAACATGTTGAGTCTAAAGTAAATGCATAGGACAGACGGAATTTAACATTCACTTGCGGCCGTCATAATCGCAAAAAAAAAAATCGAAAATGGTTTAAATGAGAGCAGGCTTTGAAATGGTGAGTTTCCTTCGCGTTCAGTTGTAGTAATCTTAACTATCTTTAATTATATATGCGATATATTACACACAATAAAACAAATCAACCATTTCATGGTATAGAGTAAAAAAAAAAACAAGGCTTTATTTTCACGAAGAGATTTCCCAGCCTTGAATCACTTACTTTAGACGTAGATCCAAGATTGTTAAAATCAAGTAAAATGAGAAACTACCCTCAGATTAATTATAAATAACATCTCTGGATCTTTTATCCGGCAAATTACAAAAGTCACGCCACAAGTTCATCTTATGGTAGGCGATGAAACAAGATCTAAACACTGCCCGATGTTATCTCGATATCGACCCTAAAATCCTTTTCTCCGAAATCTGGTTCTAAATGTTTTGAGCGTAGCGTGTAAAGAGCTAACGGAAGCCACTTTCTTTTTCTTCGCTTTTGGAAACTCTTGCCTTAATCTTGCTCCTTAGGTTTAACTGCAGAAAGACGTTTCCGAAACTCTTCCCACACTATGCACATCGGTAACCGATCTGTGCATTTGCACTCTGTCGGGTTAAGAGGATCTGGCGTAGGACGTTGGCACTCCGAAAAACATGGATATGGGGTGGGTTCTTTTCTGCAATTACTTTCTATTTGTGCACTTTTGTCTGGGGAACAACTCGGCGGAGAACGGCCTGGTAAGCATCCCTTTAACTCAAAGCGTGGACATGTACGTTTTGAATTAGCTTCTTTGCATCCCATTAATCCTTGGAGTTTTTGCTGCGGGCAAGCTAATTGCGGATTGTCGGCATTGGAATTCTCTTCTCCCTTTTTTCGAGTAGGTCTTGTCGGTATAGGTATTGCCTCACAGGGTTCAGGACATATTACGGTTTCTCGTATACGAAGCGGAGGGCAAGCTGCCCATGTCTGCGCGTACTTGCGAGTCAACTTATTGCTCATTTTATAGTAAAGCTCATCCGTACGCGCAGGCAAGTCTAGGCAGGCATTAGCACAGCACTCGGGATACTCCCACATAGAGTCCTTCACTTTGGGGATTACATAAGATCTACCAGAAACCTCCGATTTTTTACCAGTAGCTCTCCTCTTACAGACATCAGGGTCGTTAGGATCGCATTTGGGTTCAACAACCCTAGCGCAATCTTTGCGCGAAGCATATCTTACCCAACCTTGTAATGTTTTGGATGTTTTGGATAATGATCGGAAAGCAACAAGATTCGAATACTTGGGAAACATTGTTCACCAAAAAATTTATGTAATATTAATTCATTTAAAATTATATTCCATGAAGAGAATTTCGACTCGTTTTTTTTTTGAATTTTTAAAGTAAGAAAGTTTGAGAAAATATGCAAGAATAATATGAACGACAAAACTGACTTATATTTCAAATAATATCTAGTTGAAAATTTTTTAATTAATACTGCTAAAGCGATTGGCTATTGGACAGTAAAAATTGTATACAAATTATATTCAACTTTCACTCATTGGTATTGGTGGAGTCATTGGAATTATCTGCACTTTGAACTGTTTCTGATATTTTTTTTTAGAAGCATAGAGGGTGAACTTTAGTAATTATCCATGGATTCAGAATGTCTTGGTTTACTTTATTTGGAAAAGCTGGAGCCTTGCATGCAGCCAAGGTCTCTCAAATTATTTAATAATTGATTAAATATTTAATTTATTGAGGAAATGCCAAATTATTAGTGGCATGAGATAAGCCTGTGTCTGGCCCAAACTTGTCTCTTTACTGAAAATGTTACCTACGTCCACAGTCGGTTCGCGTCTTTGGTAAGACAATTGGTGAGCTAAGGTAAAAAACGATTACAAAAACAGATTCCAGTTGAAACTTGGATAGCAAAACATTGGAATTGGAAAATTTCTATAAAATCTTTCATAACCCGATTTGCAAATTGTAACAGTTCCATAATCATATCAAATCAATTCAACCATTGTTTATCGATCGTAAGAATTTAGCATCAAGAACTTTTAAATTAAGTAGCAAAAGTTTCCCGCAACTAGGTCAGCAAGGTAACATTTTTACTGTGCGGACACAAACTGGCTAACGGTTCAATGTGGCTACGCCGACAAGTGTCGTAGCTTATTGTAATGACGCCTACATCTGTTAATTTCTGCTACTGCGTAATGCTAAAGCCATCCATTGGAAAGGAATGGACCAACTTTTACTTGCAATATAACGCATAGATAAGTCGTAATGGACCTACCGGATTATCTCTATTCTATAAACAATTAAAGCTAAACAACTAAATAAATTTAACATCAAGTTTATGTAAATTGTAGTTAATAAAAACACCAAAATTTCGTTTATTTTTTAGGAGCTCAAAGCAATCATAGAGTTACCACACTGCTAACTTCATCAAATTAGGCTATTTGCATTTTATATTATCTTGAAGTCATAGCAGGAGCTTTAAACTGCAGACATTTCAAACGTCATTTATCGGTATATGAAATTCTGCTTCAAAGACATCAAATGAAGAGCTTCCACATCACCTTGCGACTGATAATAAAAGAGAGTGTTTACGACAACCCTAAAAGGGTTGCGTCTTACCTCGGCTATATACGTCGGCAACAAAGCTAAATGCTCATCGCTCCATAATGATGCTCTATATTTGGTGGGACCAACTGGATATAGTGTGTAAAGAGCTTCTGGAAAATACTTTCTTTCCGTTTCTTTATACATTTCGTTGCGAAAGATATTTCCGAAACTCTTTTCACACTGCACATGGGCCGCTTTTATCCAAACATTTGCATTCGATTGGCTTAGGTGGATGTGCCTCACAGTGTTTACACTCCGAATACCAAGAGATGGCTAGCAGCCCCTTTTTTGCTTACAATTGATTTATATTTTTTGCTATTCAACTACACCCAGTTGGGCAGGTATATTGTTTGCAAAAACCTTCTTTCAAGCCAATTTCGAATTTCTTTTTTTTTTGCCTTTGTCATTATTGTTGCATACCTTATATTCTTCCTCGATCTTTCCAAAGAAGGGTCCTATATCTGGTTCTCCACGCTTAATAATAGCTCTCTGCCTGCGGAGTTGCTCCCACACTTCGCACATGGCAGGTCTATCCAAACATTTGCACTCGGTTGTTCTAGGTGGGACTTGTCCACATCGTTCGCAATCCGAATAGGACGGGTATGGAGTGGGTACCTTTTTACATCTGACTGGAGCTTTCCACATTCTGTATACATTGCGACAATTTTCCATTGCAAAACGAGGGCAGCGACCTTTTAGATAGTGACCTTTGCACGGTCTCAACCAGTCGACATGACGAGCAAGACGACAAGCGGTTAGAGTTCTTGATTTCGTCCGCCGCTGCCCCGTTGGGAATTGATCTGCCCGGCAGAGCGGTGGATATATTTCACAAACTTCTATACGGAGAGAAGGAGGAGTTGTCCACGTTTGCGTATACGTGCGCCTTTTGTCGCTCATTTTATAGTAAATCTCATCCATTCGTACTGGCATTCTGTGACATATATTTCCGCAGCATTCAGGAAATTCCCACATGGAATCTTTGAGCTTGGTTGTGAAGATTTTGTCTGTCAACTTCAATTTATGATCCTTACAAATGCTTTCATCTTTTGGGTCGCATCTAGGCTCAATGACCTTGGGGCAACACCTTTCTGGCCTTTGATGTTTCTGGGAAAATAATCTTGCCATAGGAACGCCAATAATATTAGCACGCTTCGCAAACATGGTTCACTAGTGAATTAAGGTATTTTTAAAATTTTTAAAAAAAAGAAAATTTCGAAATTTGGTTTTCTATAATTTTTAAAGAAAAAAAAAAAAAGAATGGGAAATTTTCAGAGAATAAGAAAAGTTCTAAATAAGAAAAATAAAAAAGAATTGAGTAGAATCTCAAATTAACGACAACTTGAAATATTTTATTGAATATTAGCAAAGTAGTTAATGACTGTGAAGTGTAAATTTTATAATCATAAATCTCGCGTATCCTTTTGGGTACACAAGGCCTCACAAATTTGACTATTTTTGCGATGATCGACTGTGCTTCAAATCGATTGATTTTCAAGGTATTTATTGAAAGGAACTCACCAAAGAAACAATTTAATTTTATATATACATTTAAAGATTGTGTGATATAAATTCAAATGTCGTTTACAAAAATCTTCTAGGTATCTCAATTAGGATGGACTAGACTTCCAAATCGAGCAATAGCTTGTCGTTCTTGAATGTACAGATCTATGTTAATGTTTTTACAGAGCTCTGTTAATATAGTTGGTAAATGTCTTTGTTAGGTAAATTCCAATTTATCGTCCGTCACCCACGCCCAACTAAATCTTTCATATCAAAATTCCATACTAATCCCATATTTAAGGAAACATGGATTTATGCTAAATGGAAGTGGACCTACATAGACCGTTACTGGCAATCGAATTTAAAACTATCAGTGTCCTTTTAACAGACATTCGAGATCAAATTATTTCCTCGAGATAAAATAATTAAAATTTAATTGCGTTCTTAATATTGATCATTTTCCGTTGACCGTAAATCTTTTCCAATACGTTTTCAATCTCTGAAGAAAACATGGCTTAAGACCAATTCTTGGATTGATTCTTTTATTCATAACAAAATTTGATAATTACCAGACGAACTTAATTATCCTAACAATATGAAACGAAATTTTCCTAGAATTCAAATTTTAAAACTAGATTGCAGTTCATTTCGAAAACAATTGCTTTTGAAAAAATTTTCAATTTCGCTCGGTCTGAAGCCTTTTGCCTTTTCTTCTTCTTGTGTGCGATATATCATTTTAAATATTCGCAACCTGATTTTCTGGGGATAGAGGAGTTTTCTAAATTGTGCAACTAAGTATTTAGATTTTTTATCTTCGAATGTTTTCTTTATTCGGGAGACTTTTGTTTTTCGTCAGCAATAAGTCTATTTCTTTCGGAGTTGCTTACCAATGTTAGTTTCTGATAAATTATTGTTTAATTCTGAACAGAACAGTCAATAATTATATTCGATCTTAATGAAATAAAGAAAGCATTTTTGAAATAATTTTAATTTATTTTTTCTCAAACTTTTGAAACTTTTGAAACTTTTGAAACTTTTGAAACTTTTGCAGAAATAACAGTAATTTTGATTATTATGTGAATAATTTACAGGTTGCCAAACGTTAATAGGAATCGTTTAAAAAGCGGAGAACTAGCTTACGCACAGATTTAGATCTATGCTTGGTAGTCTGAATGTTGCTGCTCCAAAGACACGAAAGCAAAATTTTTTGCATCCTCATTCACATCAGCTGCAAAACTGAAATGCTTGCATACAAAATAACTCTCTGTATTTGGAGAAACCAACTGGATATAGTGTTTAAACGAGTTTCGAGAAGTTGCTTCCTTTCCATTTTGTGTAAAGTTTTCAATCACGTGCTCCTGGATGTTTACCGCGAGCATAGCGCTGTCGAAACAGTTCCCACACTTCACATATGGCAGGCATCACCAAACATTTGCATTCGATCGGCCTGAGTGGGGGTGGTCGTTCACGTTTGCACTCAGAAAATGATGGATATGGAGCAGGATCTTTTTTGCAAGTAATGGGAAAAGGATGAAAAACTTTGCAATCCGTCTTCTTGCGCGCTGTTATGCATTCTGGTAAATCATGAGGAATTTTTGGGCATATAACGTTCTTCGGCGGCTCAGCTTTCAGACACGTCATCAATTCAATTTTCCTCTTTCCTTGTGGGCAAGCCAGAGTAGCTGGAATTTTTTCCTTTTTGTCACAAGGCATTCGCGCTCTTTTTCTTCTTTTTATTACTACCCGGTCTTCACAATTTTGTGGTGGGCATACTTCGACATTTAATATATGTAACGGAGGACAAGATATCCATGTTTGTTGATAATCGCGCTTCATCATGTCGCTCATTTTATAGTGGCGTTCATCCATCCGTACTGACAAACCCGGGCAGAAATTAGCACAGCAATCAGGGTAATCCCACATAGTATCTTTAGGTTTAACGAGATATTGACGCTGGGTTATATTAAGTTCTTTCCCCTTACAAACATCCGGTCGCTTTAAATCGCATATAGGTTCAATAACTTTAAGGCATTTCTTGCGTGAAGAATATCTTCGCGTGCCCTGTCGAAACGATCTTGAAACGAAAGGTAACCGGAAGCCAACAAATTTTCCACAATTTCGAAACATTTCTCACTAACAATTCGTATAACTTCGAGACTTTTCCAAAAGAAAAAAAAATTTTTTTTTTTTTTAATTTCTAAAAAATATAAAAATGGATAGAAAATATTTAGAGAGCGACATAAACTTCCCTCTAAGAAATTGAAAAAACGATTGATTTAAAATTCAAAATAATTCCATTAGAAATACATAAATTTTGTTTTTTGTTAATTGTTAACGAAGTAGCCTATGGATGAAAAGTACAAACTTAGACAAAAAAACAAAAGGTATAGAAAATTTAGATTCGACTTCGATAGAATTTTTTACTCATGTGAAGTTAGCTTAACTTTGTTGTCTTTGCTAAAAGTCTCTGACTGTAAAATTATTATTAAAAATTTTAGAAATATTTTCTAATTCTAGATTTCTTTTGTTCACTTAAAGAAGTTTAAACACTATCAGAGAAATCTAATTTCAATATCATGATCAGAGCCTATCACAACCAAAAGTGTGTATATATACTCTTCCTCATATGCGTAAGACGATAAAATTAATAATAATTTTTTGTATTATTTGTGAATATTTTAAGAAATTTTTTAAGTAAAAAAAAAAACTAAACACTAGAGAGCCAAATGGTAACGAAAACAACATTTTGATTTATTTTTATGCTAAGGATAAATTCAATAAGAAATCGATTTTTAACAGCATAAATTCACGCCTCTCTTGCTCTTTATTAGACTGCAATATCAGGCGCTTGAAATATTAGGTGCTGCCGAGTTATAAGTAGTTATGTCCTGTACTCACTATATAGTAAAGGTTTCTTAAAAATAAAATAAGAATTTCTACATCTATATAAGTTCTATAGGGGTTTTGTCAACTTCTTAATTCTGTATAAATTCTGTATAAGACGCAACAAAGGCAACACGATTACATTATAAAGAACAAAGCTATAAACTATGCTGCAGATTCTTATTTGCTCGAAGTTGAGTCGTACATGAATATTTACTAAAAAAAAAAAAACAAGTAAGAAAGTTATATTCGACTGTGCCAAATCTTTTATACTTACCACCCTTATCATAAGGAAAGGGGAAAAACTAATTTCTAATAGTTGGGCGTGGCAATGAAAGATCTTCCAATATTTCTACCAAACTTGAAGCCGATATCTTCATTTTTGCGGCCAAGAGAATTTTTACCACAGACATTAAATAATTAAACAGCCAGACAGATGGACAGACGTACCAACAGATACGTCTAGATGGATTCCGTTTTCCTTACTGATCAAGTATATGTACAATTTACGAGGCTTCTGAAGAAATCTTTTTAATATTACAAACGTTTCCTTAAAAAATTTAATTTCAATATTCTGCTATATGGAATGGGCGTGATCAATCCTCACCGTTTTTGTACAAAGGCTACGGGATAGCTAGTGCAATATTTTTGAATATTTTTTATAGA
>KK351323.1:151190-162404 GCA_000671755.1 Glossina brevipalpis | reverse complement strand
TTGGACCTAAACCATATCCCTTGACGACAGAACTTGCTTTTCATCTACACTCATCACCGAAGATGAAGGATATATTTCATTTTATCGTTTAGTTTGTAACTTCCAGAAAGAAACTTCGGAGATCTAATAAATTATATATATTATTGAACAACATCAAATTTAGAATCTATTTAAGCATGTCCGTCTGTCCGTCTGCGTCATGTCTGTGGTAAACATTCTTCTGGTCACAAAAATGAATATATCGTCTTCAAATTTGGCAGAAACATTGAAGATTCTTGCACGTAGGTTGGTATTAAGCCAAATCAGCCAAAGGGCACGCCCACATTACTATGTAGACTAAGAACTCATTACTCGTAAACCATAGCAGATAGAATTATAAAAATTTCCAAAAATATTGCACTAGCTATTCCGTGTTCTCTTAGCAAAAATGGAACGGATCGACCACACCCACCCGATGTAATGGAATGTTGAAATTTAATTTTATTTGTGAAAATTTTTGCAACATTAAGAAGAATGCTCCTGAAACCAAATAGAATGTATATATTCTTGATCAGTATGAAATTCGGAATCCGCCTAGACGTATCCGTCGGTACATCTGTCCATCTGTCTGTTTGCTTATCGGTGTAATGTCTATGGTTAACATTCTCCTAGCCCCAAAAATTAAGATTTTGGCTTCAAATTTGGCAGAAACTTCTTTCCCATACGTTGCTATTAAATATGGGCCAAATCGATCACAGGCCACGCCTACACGCCGTTTTGCTCGAATGGTCTTTTTGCACAGTATTGCAAGGTTTTCCATAAAAATGTTTTCTAAGGTATTCCATAAAAATAGAAGAAATCTGCCACGTTCACCTATTAAAATTTTTGTAAGATAATAAAATGTTTGCTTTAATTACAAATGAACTTTCATCTTTTACTCTCGCTTTAGCGTGGCTTAAAGGCATTATCAACGCTACGTGTCACCTATGCCAAAGTCACCTATTGAAGTAGACGCTAAGAAGTTTCTCTTTGAACCAATACATAAATAATTTTTAAAGCTCATAACACATGTTTGATGCACAAGCGAAGCATGGCCATTTCAAAGCTTTGCTAAAAAAAAAAGAACACATTTCATCAATTATATTTACTTTTGTAGTTTATTGTGTTTGCAACATTTATCAAAGGTACATCACATCTATTAGAGAAGCTTAACTTCACATTGACAGCTAAAAAAAGAAAACACATAACAAGCAAGTGCTGTGATCAAAAGGATAAAGACAAAGAAAGAATAAGAACAAAAGTAACGACAATAATAGCCAACAGCAAAACAAAAAAAAAAGAAAAAGTTGCTTGTTCTTTTTCGTTGTCTAGATATTACTTATAATTCCGACGACAGTTTGCAGTATTGACATAATGATAACTTGCAACAACAATAATTATAATAAATTTATAAACTTCAGAAAAAAGAAAACATCAGCAATAAGAGCAGTTCCACCTATAATAATGGAAACGTTAATAAAATTTCTGATGTACCATTATGTCATCAAATATTATATTCTGACTTTGACTGTATGGGGTAGATTTTCAGATTCAGTAAATTGTTCAAACGACATAAATTTTAATGCAACAAACTCTAATGGTAATTATTGTAATAACGACCTCTTAAAGCTGCATAATTTTTATGAAACTATAAACAAAAACTTACAATTTGAATCAAGTGCAGACAATGATTTAGTATCAATTAAAAATTCAACTCAGTCAAGAGCAAAGAAAGCTTACACAACATCAGAGTCATCCTCAAGGAATGATATAATACCAGGCACAAGGCTGACACATTCATTTTCATTGTCGCCGTCGTCATCCTCGTCATTGTCACCGATGTCATCATCAGTATCTTTAACGCAACAACAACAACAAGCACAACAACATTTACTTTCACGGCAAAAACGTTATCTTTCCTTTCCGGAAGGATCCTCTTTTTCGGTATGTGTTACTCGTGCTCTTCATTACATGTGCGCGCATGTAAACGTTTGTTAAGTGAACTGCCCGTAGACAGTGTTTGTTAATCAAATATCTGTGTGGCCTAGAGAGAGTATTCATTTCTTACCAAAGGCAGGACAAGCCCAAGTCAGAAAAGATTTGTATGTTTAAAAGAAAATCTTTATTGGGCCAATAAAATTTTAAAATGACTCCATGTTTGCGTAAATTTTTTGAAACATTTGATTTCTAAATATTGAGATTATGCCCAATTTTGGTAATTAATCGTAGTTTAAATTAAATCGGTATCGACAGTTACTAGTCCATCAGAGAAGAAAGCTTATTCAATATCATTATTTCAATTGCAATGATGAGGTTTATGTTTCTCTTCTCTCCAAAGTTTTACTTCCCTCGTATTACTATCTCGTATGACCTTGGAATACATAATTGCCACCGAGGTGTTATCAATCTCAATTTGAGCAATAATTACTACTGCTACTACTTTCAATTTTCTGGCCCCTAACTATCTTTATTAACTTCTCCTTTATTATCCTACGGTCATTTTTGAATTTCAACATTTTTATTTCTCGAAAAAAAAAAAATAGATGCGCAAATAAATTCGTATACATATTAGGCCCTTGCTACGGAATGTTACTCCTATTGTTACTCCCTAATTGTATTTAATTTTGTCTAAATTGAATTTTATTACTTAATTCAAACTTGACTTTTACAAATCAATATTGATTTGTCGATTTTAAACGTAAATTTTCTCGCATTGTCTTCATCTTGATGATAGGAAAAACAGATAAAAACATTAACAATATGTTAATTCCCCGAATTTCAAAAGCATTGGACAAAGTTTCCTTTGTGCATATGTGTGGAAGAATTTTTTTCGGCTACTTTTATAAATTTTTTTTTTATTAAATCGTGCCAACTTTTTTTTATAAGTTTTTACACAAAATACCATAAGGATTGTAAAGGCCATAAGGACTGTAAAAAAAAAAATGTATTTGGAAAGCATTCATCGATGGATTGGTTTATTACTATTTCTGCAATCTTAGGTAGCCGTGTGCTTTACGATTGGCATTATTGGCAATCCTAGATTTGATTACATGAGTTTCGGTCTAAATTGGGGTGTAGCTTATGATCTACCTAATGCCACTTGGATTTTAAATCATTTACATGGCTTCGCCAAACATCCTATACCTCTGGCCGCTTGGCATCGTCGTTCTCGTCGTAATTTATATAAGGAAATAGAAACACTTATGGACAAGTGAGAAATGTGAAAATGTTTGTATTATGGTTGTTTTAAACTTGACTTTTTTTCATCTATCTTTCACAGTATGGGTTACAATGGCCGCGATTGTATATTAAGAGCTTTGTGTGAGAGTCGCCAATATTTTCGAAAAGAAAAGATGAGCATGATTGGTGAAATGTTAAGAACAATATTCAGGTTAGTCAAAATATATATTAATTGTTAGGTGATTGAGCAAAACGGTAAATGCTTTTCTAATTACTTGACATATGCAATTAGTAGCTAGTAATTAATAAGTAGTAATTATTAATTAGAGATTAGTAGTTAGTAATTAATAATAAGTAATTAGTCATGGATAATTATTAATTACTAAATCTTAAATAGTAATTAGTAATTAGTAATTAGTAGTTATTATTTATAAATTAGTAATTATTAATTAGTAATTGGTAATTAGTAATTGGTAATTGGTATTGAATAACAAATAATTAGTAAATAGTTATTAGTAATCAATAATTAGTAAACAGTAATTAGTAGTTAGTAATTAATAATTGGTAATTCATATTGAATAATAACTAATTAGTAAATAGCAGTTAATAATTAACAATTAGTAAATAGTAATTAGTAATTAGTATTTAGTAATTAGCAGTTAGTAATTAGCAATTAGTAATTAGTAATTAGAAATTAGTAATCAGTAACTGGTAATTGGTATTGAATAATAAGTACTTAGTAAATAATACTCAGTAACTAGTAATTAGTAATTGATCATGGCTAATTTTTAATTAGTTAATATTAGTTAGTAATTAGTAATTAGAAGTTAGTAGTTAGTAATTAGTAATTGGTATTGAATAATATTATAATTTTTAAATAGTAATCAATAGTTAATAATTAGTAAATAGTAAGTAGCTGTTAGTGATTAATAATTGGTAATTCGTCATGGATAAATATTAATTAATAAATATTAATTAGTGATTAATAATTAGTAATTAGTAGTTGGTAACTAGTGACTCGTAATTGGTAGTGAATAATAAATAACTTGTGTAAATTGTAATATATTAGCAATTAGAGTAATTAGCTGTTAGTAATTAGTAATTGGTAATTAGTGATTGATAATTAATAATTAGTAACTAGTGATTAGTTATGTTTCAACATATTAAATATTGCACAGACAACGGTCGATGTTCGAGATCGAAATAATTTTCCGCACCTCTTTTGTGATTAGTGATAACTCAGTATTAACTTTCTTTTCGATTAGCGTCTGAAAGGAGCTATGCTAAGTAGAATTCTTTATAATATAGTTAATGTATTATTTGAGCTATTAAGCTAAGTGTCGCATTTAGACTTCAAACTCTATTATGCCTTTGGATCTTAAAAATGTAATGTATATTTTCTTTTATTTTTTTTTCTAATAGTCTCCCGAAGCAAAGACTTTACACCAGAGAATTACGAGAACATTCAGATATTGCGGTCTATGATCAAGCTTATCGCGAGGCACGCTCAATAGCTAGATGCGAAGAGGAATACCATCAGTGTGGTTTCTCTTTACTGGAATTGGCATTTGGAAAATATTCAAAGCCACCCAAAGGATACTATGAGTATCACTAAACTTCATTGCATTTAAAAAAAAAAAACCTTAAAAATAAATAATTTGTAAAAAAAAAACTCATTTCATTTGATTGAGAGGAAAAAACGTGTTGTGTCATCGTAACGTTACGAAGCTTAACGATAATTCAAAGATTATATAGAAAAGTTTTTGATTTAAAATATATATTGTTATATACGCATACATTTGTATATTAATATACATTTGTATATATATATATATATATATATATATATATGTATATATGTATTTTTTTTCCCTTTGGAGAGATTTGGGATGTGACTAAATGACCGAAACATTTTGCTGAGTAAAGTGACATGAAATCCTTTTATATGCTTTACAATGCATGTAATATGTATATATATGTTTATAAATATATATATATATATATATATACATACGTGCATTTACCCACTCACAGTTATATGGCGGAAACAGTCACACAAGCGGAAGTTCAACATGATGACAACGGATGTATGAAATGAAAATTTATGACAATGTTGATGACTAACAAACACAATAACGTCGCCGTCGCTATTGTTTTCTAACAAAAGTGTACAACAATTGAAAACAGCAACAAAATTTTTACACTTACACACAGCCGCACACATATTTTTCGCTGATTAACCACATTGAGCGAAAGCAGAAAAGCAACAGTTCTCGCTATTAAACTCTGTTGATTTGTCTCGTTGTTTAAATTGTTTTGGTATCAGACAAAAAAATAAAAAAATAAAAAAATTAAGCTTTTTTTAAACGCATTCACACGTTTTTTTTCGTTTTTCGTTTTTCATTTTTTTTTTATTTTTGCCAGCTTAATGTATTTAATACATTGCGGATGTGCAAAGTGAATAAGAAGGAAAAGATATTCAAACAAAGCTGCATGTAAATGATTTTAAAATATTTTTTATTAACATTTTTATTGGCCAACTTAAGTGAAAATTATCCAGTAATTATCCCAAAATTGCAATACACATGTCATATATCGTCCGTATATGGTGATATATTATTAAAACTTAACGGGCAATGGCTGTGTAAAATCTGTTGACAATTCTCGTGTCGTAAATATGGGAAATATCGTTTATCTTCGTCATTTAAACTGAAATAAAAACCGTACAATAATTAATTTAAAATACGACTACTACTACTATTACTATAGGAATCAAATTTCTTAAATTTATTAAAAACTAATTAATTAACACAATATATATATATATACAAAATATCTTAAAAATAAATGAATTGTTTTCACAATGAAAAGTTATCGTTTCTGCACTTACGATATAATAATATTTTTATTTCGAATCTCTACGATATGCTTAACAGATTCTATTATAAAAGATAATATTTTTAAATAAAATTGTGTGATCGAACCTAACTTAAATGCTTATATCTCATCATGGTATCAATGCGTTTTTATTCGTATCTATTTAACGTAATCAGAGAAGTGAAAATATAATAAAACGATTACGATAGATATCAGCAAATGTGTTAGATATCGCCAGAAGAGAAAAAAAATATATGATTAACTGAGTTAGATATCTTCTTTATTCCTTGTCTATCTTATCTTCTCTAATTAAATATATACCTCCTTGAATATTCTGCTACAGTTCGCATCGGAAACAAATGTAATTTTCGCTTCCGTTGTCAATATACATGAAGTTGAACTTTTTATTGCCAGTAGATCCTATTGCAACTAACAAAGTTAACATCACCATCATTATCATCATCATCATCATCATCATAATTTTGCTGCTAACCTGTTCCACGAAACTGTATGATGCCTTACAATTAGAGAAAATGAAATATGTACACAGAAAGGGAAAAAGTAACCAATCACAGGCATAGACGAAACAGAGTTTACGATCGTTTATTACCACCACTAAAGGATAGGGGATATGTTTCCTTTTGTCATTTTGTTCGTAATAGCCCCAGAAGAAACATCCTACGAAGATGTGTATATTCTTGATCAGAATCACATTTATAAACGATTGAAACATGTCCGTCTGTCCGCCGATCTACCTGAGTAATGTACACATTCTATTGGCCGCAAAAAAAGTTTGGCCGAAATATTGAAGGTTCTTGCGCAAAATTGGCATTGAAAATGGTTCAAATTGATCGAAAGACACACCCACAGTATAACGTAAAGTGAGAATACCTCTGCTTTTAAGAAAAGAAATTTGATCTTTTTGGCTTATTATTCACAAACCATATAAGGACAGATCTATAAAAATTTCCAGATTTATTGAGCTAACTTTTCTCTAGTATCGTTACAAAAACGGAAAGGGTCGGCTGACTACGCTTACTCGATATAATAGCGTATTAGAATTTGACTATTTGTTGAGAACGAAATCGAGAAAGAAACCTTAGATACCCGCGAATTATATATACTCTTGATCAGTTTCAAATTCGGAATCCAGCTAGACACATCCGTCCGTCTATCTGTCCATCTATTTGCCTGCTTATCTGTCTGCGAAAACCACAAGATATAAGGATTAAATTTGGCAAATGAAGATGGAATAAATCTAACACGCCTACTGAATATGGTAGAGTATCGACATTTAGTTATTGTTTCCAATTTTCTTCAAAAAGGCATAGGGCGCATAAAGGTTTTTCTTCTTTTTGATTACTTCATAGAAAAACCTTCTAATAATTAATTCAATGCAGTTAGTCAGAACATGATCTCACTTTCTCATAGTCCCTAACAGTAACGAAAGGTATAATTCTCTTAATTATCCTCTAATAAAGAGACTCTATAATCCATATTGTTCTATAAATATGCGTACTATAGTAATTTATTATATAAAATCAATGAAAATGTAATTAACTTGAATATCGTATTATATTAATGTCATTCAATATTAATGTCCTGTACATGTGGACAAATATGGTGCAATGAATGAAAATGCAATGCTTTAGGTGTGGACAAAAATATTGTATGTCATGAAAAATTTCAATAAATTCTATGGGCATGTATGGCTGCGATGGATATTTGTAATATGAAATAATCATGAAAATCATATGCGGCGATTGTTTTACAAAGTGTCATTGATGACATTTTCCACTTAAAATGCCAGTTTATCAGAAATGTATTTAACGAATAGGTCACTAGTGTCATATATAATCTGAAAAGCATTTTAAGTGAAACGCAAGGTTATAAAATTTGTGACAACATTGTCAGCTGGCTTACCAATCAAAAATTAACCCATTGGCGAAAGAAAAGCAAATAAAGAAAATTTGATTCACTTTATAAAGTCTTTTGATTACCTATACCGTAAGGTCAATACGTTTTGTCGAAAAATACTATCGATCATTTGAAATCTTGGTAGTAGCTATAATTGTTTTGAAATATAAAATAATGAATGCGCTACATTTCAGAAGGCAATGTGCCGTACTCGAGTTTGCCATCAAAATTTTTGTAACTGTAAAAAATTCCTAATAGAAACGAAATAAAATAAGGGAAAAAAACAAAAAATATTTTCAGAATTTCAAACTGACTATTACGGTTTTTTAAAAGCGCTTATGAGTGCTGCAAAGGCAATGACATTACACTATGATAACAAATAATAGCCTGTTCGGAAAGTCGTTTCCCTTTTTGTGATCGGAATGGAAAAAAATTTTCTGAAAATTTATAAATATTTTTATAATTTGCTAAATTTAATCCTTAAGATGTTCTTCAGCAATCCTCATCAGTTATTTTTTCATCATTAATTTCAACGTCATTAACTTCCACGTGGAGCATCTTAAATATCAAAATTGCCTGAAATTTTGTCAACCAGTTTTGGCACTGGCTTTTTGTCAGTACATATTATCCATATATGCATCAGATAATTTCTTTCTTGCTTAAACAGCAGTTTAAGCTTTTCCGCCTTGCTATATCATCTATCAAAATACATAATCTGAAGTTGGCTGTGGAAAAATACAATTAAGATATATATTGGAAAAATAATGACTTTCCGTCAAAGTAATATATAACTGACGCTAAGTTAGCCCAGTGTTCGTAGCCCAAATTCTTATTAGCTCAATATTCGTAGCCCAAATTCCTTTTAGCCCAGTATTCGTAGCCCAAATTCTTTTTATCCCAGTATTCGTAGCCTAAATTCTTATTAGCTCAATATTCGTAGCCCAAGTTTTTGTTAGGTCCATATTCGTAGCCCCAATTCTTGTTAGCCTACTATTCGTAACCCAAATTCTTATTAACTCAATATTCATAGCCTAAATTCTTCTTAGCTCAATATTTGTAGCCCAAACTTTTATTAGATCAATATTACATACTACATTTAATATTTATGTATATACTTAATTTATATAATTCATCGCATGCTTTAAAAAATTATCAAAATTTTATCTTTACGGCCAAAGCAATGGACGGTAAACTTATATCAGCAAAAACTTAATTCAATCAAATTAAAATGTCGTGACTCCTTCTTCTGGTCGATTAAACGCCATCTTTAATTCACTTTACCATGCAAATATTATTATTCAATTATATAAACACTTACGTAAATATGTATTTAAGCAGTTTATATAACATGCCATCGCTTAGATCCCTGTTAACATCTAATAAAGCAGTACAATATGATTTCAACAGACAAGCTTGACCATCCAAACCATGGCTACATAAATAATTGATGAAGGATTGCAAACAAATCAGTTACATACATTTTTTGGAGGTTTACATACCCGTTTAGAACATCAGTCAAAGCCTGAAAAACGTCACGTTTGAATATTCCTTTATGACGTTCACTTTTATCCGGGAAGGGGAAATTCACACGAAAACCATACCCATAGCCCCATATGGTTGTGACATTTAATATATTATTTTTAACATTACAGCGCCACTAACAAAATATGAGGATTTAAAAAAAAAAAAAAGATTTTGCAAAAATAAGACAAAAAAAAATCACTTACCGACATACGAGACCCTTTGGTAAAATCTAAATAACGTTTACCTCTCTTCAAAGAGGTTAAGGTGTTTGTATTTTTGTCCTGTAAATCAGCTTGAATTACGAACAATGTTGAACCAAGGATAAGCCATAAAATTCTAAACATTTTCTCACGTTTTCTCTTACCGCGCAATAAAATGGCATTTAATTGCAAATCAAGTTGTAACACACACACACACTCAAGTGACAAATGTAACGTTTATCAGTCTCTTCCTTTTTTTATTAAATTTTTTTTATTTATATTTTTTTTTTTTTTTTCTTTTAAATTAATTTTTCACTTCACTTGAAAACTTCACCACCAAAGCACTTATCTATAAATAATGAAACTTTTTCTTTTTTTTTTTGAATACTTCATGTCCATTCCAAGAACCTTCGAAATATTTCTACTTTGTGTAAGTAGTGTATTCGCTTCACTTAATTTTATTTACTTTGCTTAATTCTTTACATTGTTAGCTACTTTGAGATATCATGAAATCTGTCACTTTAATGTTAACTGTAATTGTATCAAATGTCAGACCTGTTAAATGGTTTGTCTAGTCTCTCTCTCTTTCTTTTTAGCTCATTAATAACTCACTGTTATACATATTATATACTTAAGTAAGAAAGGCCTCTACTCTCGCAAGTATAGGTTGTTCATATGTCACCATAAGTGACAAGCATAGAATTCAAGCCAAGAGTACAGACAAGAGCGTTAAGTTGACAATCCAAGAGTTACGTTAACAGTTCTCACAAAGTAAACAATACACAAAGCAACACACAAACGTTTCAAATGGTGAAAAATGTTTAAATTACAAATTATCACAAACTAATTGGTAAAGGTTCTGAGATAAGAAAAATTCAATTTTGCAGCTCCAGAATATGGATATATGTTGGAGAATATGCACATTGTGCACGTCTAAAAAAAATATCTACACTTTTACACTTTCCTCGATAACTCCCATACAGATTTTTATCTGAAAGAACTCAATTGATTTAGAGGAATTTCGTTGAGAATAGATAAACAAGCATTGTTTTCGTTGATGGAAGCTTTCGGCATCTCCGATAAGAGTGAAAAATATAATCAAAAAAAACCCAAGGAAGAAAATTATATTCGGCTAGGCCGAATTTTTTATACCCACTATCTTCTTCTTAAAAAGAAAGAGGGGGAGAACTAAATTACATTAGCTGGGCGTGGAGCAGTGAAAGAACTTCCAATGTTTCCGCCAAATTTGAAACTGATATCTCCATTTTTGCGGCTAAGAAAATGTTTATCACTGATTTTAGATAGTTAAGCAGCCAGACAGATGGACAGACGTACGAACTAGATGGATTGTGAATTTCATATTGATCAAGAATATATACATTTTATGTGGTTCCAGAAGCAGCTTTCTTAATATCACGACCATTTTCAGAAAAAAAATAAAGTTCAATATTCGACTATATCGACTGGGTGCGATCGATCCTTTCCTTTGGATAGCTAG
>KK351323.1:127645-138384 GCA_000671755.1 Glossina brevipalpis | reverse complement strand
ATAATACATAATACATAATACATAATACATCATACATAATACATAATTCATAATACATAATACATAATACATAATACATCATACATCATACATAAAACATAATACATAATACATAATACATAATACATAATACATAATACGTAATACGTAATACATAATACGTAATACATAATACATATTACATAATATCTAATACACAATACACTACACATAGTACATAATACATGATACATAATACTTCATACATAATACATGATAATAAAATAATATTTAATACATAATACATAACACATAATACATAATACGTAACACATAATATATAATATATCATTTGATCTGTACACAGTGAAAGGTAATTTTATCCTAACTAATTACTTAGTATATATTTATTCACAGGTATAAGCATATTGCCAACGCATACATGTTCATAAATAATAAATATATTATTTCGCTGCATATTTTTATAATACGTTTTATAGATTTGTCGAAATTTCATTCAATAATACTACAAATTGATTGTCAATTATATGTATATTAATGAATATCATGTTTGTTTATTAAGAGGAACGATGAGGAAAGAAGTATATTTATCTTTATATAATATTTAAAAAATGTTTTTTTTTTAAATAAATACATATATATATATTAAAGGTTTTTTAAATTAGTATTTTTATAATTGATACTAAATTAAAATTTCATTTGCATACTAGTGAAAAATAATCAAAAAGTTGTCAAAGAAATGAATCGATATATGTTGAGTATGTTCGTAAGTAATGCATTGAAATTGTGTACTTAAATATTTACATTTATTAATATGTTTACATAAAAAGTGTTTGTTTTGATTAAAAATTTTTCATTCATAATTATAATCATCATTGCATATTAAAAACACTAAAGGTATGCCTGAATACACTTAAAACTCTATATATTATTACGGAACACAATTCAGTAAAAAATAAATGAACCAAATATTGCATTTTCTGCAAAAGCTATTAAGGGTAAATATATTTTATAATAAAGTTATGCTATCAGCCAGTCAAGCACTTTAGGCAAAGAGTGTATTTTGAATACCATCACCTTTGTATTGGTGTACTTTAGCCCGTTAGCCCGTTTATATAATATAATCGTAATCATAATACACTTATCAGAAAGATTTTCACAGAGTATGTAAGTTACTGATCTTTGCAAAAACTGCACTCAATCAACTCTCTTTCGTAATTTTGCTAATTCATATAAAAATGTAAGGATTGATTTTTATTAAGGATGATTCTTATTAAGGATGTGTTTAAGTAAAATTCAAAGCAATTCAATATTGAAATGTATTAAAAAGTGACAAGAAAATGAAGGCATTCTCGCGAGGCGTGTTCTATTGAAGAAGCTCGAACAGTTCGAAATTTTATACAAAAGATTTTAGTCAGGTAATGAATTGTTTTGCTCATGTTTTAGAAAAAGATCAAAGCATTCCCCTTTTGTGAATTTAAAAAAAAAAAAATTCTGAAAAGTTTGAAGTACACAAGCAATTATTACCAAACAATTATTACTAAAGTTACGGAATTATTAACCTAAACGGGAGTGTGTATAGTTAAAAAAAAAGTATTCGATGCGATTTTTTCCTATCTGTACCTCACCTTACATTGCATTAATTCTTTTATAATAAAATTTTTCCATTATCTCACATTGTATTTTAGACATAGCGAACCATAATTTTTTATGCTCCATTATTATTAAATTTTTTATTGCGTTAATTTAATGGTTGATTGACAGCGCATATCCTGAAGTTAATACATTTGTAATGTAATTATATGAACGTTTTTTTTTTTTTCTAAAATGGAGACCTATTGTTTAAATAAATTGAGGATTATGATCATACGAAAATTATATTTAAATATTAAAATTGTTTACTTTAAAAAAAAAAAAAACTATAATTGTTTATGCATATGTTCACATCTAATCCATCTTTATGTCATATGGAATTAAATGAACACAAAATTAAAAATATACTAAAAAAAAAAAAAAAAAACGAGAATTTAATCCAAATCTTATGATCACCGCATAATTGTTTTATATTTTATCTTTTATTACATTAAATAAGCACGCGATTTGAAAGCAAAAATTTATTTCACTAAAAATGTTTCAAAATACGACATGTTATGTAAGCTTATAAGCGTATTATTGCAGAAATGTAATCGCCAGATAAATGCTACGCTCGACTAACAGAAATTAAAAAATTCAAATATTTTTTTTTTTGAACGACGAAGACTGACGAAGCATATGAGTGATTCAAAGCGGGGGTCGATGGCACCACGACTTTAGGCTAAATTCTTGCAGAAAATGAAAATGTAATAGAGCTATAAAAACTATTACCAAAGGAATTTAACGTTAAGTACGGCCGCTTGTATTGAGATTGAATACATTATGACCAAGTTCCCCATGGACCATCCGTCTGGCAGTTTTCAGTCTTCCCAAGTTTGGCGTAATTCACACTAGTACCGTTGGGATGTCTGCAGCTTTCTGTGCCCCTTACTCTATGTGGTACGTAAAGTTGAGTGACTCTCAAGTATTTGAGCGCTTGACTCGTATTTGGCACATTTGTACAGCTTCCAAAGATAAGCCTTGGCCATATCGATAGATTTCGCTTTCATTTCTGCAATCTCCACGATCGCTATATCGTCTACAAAGTTGATAATTAATGTACAAGAAGGGAATAATAACTTCAATGAGAGTGAATACGGTTCGAGAGATAACTCATTACGAGGTCGAGTATGCATATTGGAACATTAGCTCTTACGAAGGCCTTGAGAATTCTCTCCTAGTGTGCACTAAATTGAAAGTGTTTACGATCACGGTTGGTCACATGACTTACTGCCTTTCGGACTGAGAACTAGCTTCTCTTTCATTTATCTATTCCAACTTTGCGGAGAAGTTCTCCCATCCCGAGCAGTTGTTAAAGCAGTCCATCAAAAATTTTCGGATTTGTTCGGATCGCTGCTTTTAAGACGATATTTAGAACTTCATCCTTTCTGAAAGCATCCCTGTTTCCAATTTTTTTTCTATTCGTTAGTAGTTCTCCCCTGATGACTTGCGGGCATAACTCTTTTTCAAAGCCGTAGAAGTCTACAAATACGGCAACATCAGGCGGTCTCTGTGGAAGAAGTGCGTAGCATGAGAAGACAAGATGTTTGTGCCAACCTGTGCCCTTTCATTCTCTTCATTACAAGTTCCTTTATGCCTTTCCCTTTGCAATGAAAATAATGAAAACAATCATCGCAGCAATTTTCGAACGAAAAAAATGACCAACAAACACTTATATACGAACAACAACGACATCATCACTATTATCATCATTGAAAGAAAAAAAAACGTTTAATACTAATCAAACGGTGTCATCAGCAACATTATCGCACCCACAACGTCTCTTAACCAATCTGTTATTCGAGAATATATTTTGTAAATGTGTTGAATTACTAAACTCCCTAATGCACGCACACGCTGATTACTAGTAGGAGGCTAGAAATTACTTTCTCATCGTCATCAACATTGTTTTCCTATTCAGGTACACACACACACACACACGCATATACATATTAAGCAAACTTAGTTTGAAATCACCACACAGCTGACAAGAGTTATAAGATGCCTTGAGGTTACTTTACTAATTTCGTTTAATAGTGATGATCACTATGCCTTCGAATAAGGAAAATAAATTGGTTTCTTCTTAAAAAGCGAAAAGAAATTCTTATCTTTACATATTTAATGTACAGAAAAAAAAAAAAAAAAGAAATGAAGGCTTCTACTGTTATGTTAAATTCTCAAGAAAATTTGCTAGAAAAAAATTTCAAAATCTGAAATATAAAGTAGCGCTTGGAAATACATTTTAGGATATATATGAAATCTTTGTTTCAAGGATCTTCTGATCGGAATTAGTCACAAGTCATTAGTCCATCATGATCCTTTCGAGCGTTCCTTGTTGAAATTCTAAAAACAGCTCTAATTCGTAAAGATCGTTTCAGTTTATCACTTATAGAAGAAATCTATTCTTACCGAATTCTCTAGGAGACTACACTAGACCCTGTCTACGAGTATCTGTTAAGTTCCGATTTTTTTATAAGAAATTATGATCATTAGACTTTACGTAATAATAAGAAGCTGAGCTGAGAGTTTCGAACAAGTCGAGTCTTGTGAAATAAAAATTTCAAAGGCATTTAGACAAATATCATTAGATCTTGATAAGGATTTTTTAATATTCTTTCACCTGCTTGTCTTCAGATTAAGACAAAAATTTTTTCGCGACCTATTCCGTCAATCATCGGAAAATCAAAGAAGAAAAGAAAATTCGCATTACTTCCCATCTTGGTTTTCTTTCTATCGTTGCCGTTGCCAGACTCTTCAACCCTTCAACAGAGTTTCCCCTCATAACAATATTTAACTTAACACTATAATTTACTGCTCTTACGGCAGTAAACTTAATATCAATATTTACAGAATATAAGGTGGGACAGTGTGGACCAAAAGAAGAGTGACACTTTGATCCTTACAATTTCTTACCAAACAATTAGTTTATCGTTTATTTAGACTATAAAAAAAAAATTGTTTGACAAATACAGAGAGTATTATGTGATCCAATACGACAATTTAGCATTACGTCTAAGACCTGAATAAGAACATTTTTACCACAAATCGACATAATGATGATGCTTAGCGTTCATGTGAATGACAAGCGAAGCTAGTACAGGAAACAAAAAGAATGAATTGTCAGCAACAGTTGTAACCACATTCAAAGCTACCGGTCGTGTTCTACTATGGCCAGCAATGAACAATCATAATTATGATAATCATCATCATTACCGAAATATTCTTACTTCAGTTATTTACAGCCGTACGTACGTACATACACTAATGTATATGTATTGTCCTAACCATTGCCATCACCACCATTTCAACCGCAAAACTATTTAAACAGCTTACAAGCAAAAGATAAATATGAAAGACATTTTTTTTTGTTTTGTCAAACGACTTTGTAGTACAGGAAAATGTAGCTTTCACACACACATCTACTTACGCATAAAAGTACGTACCGTTAGCCTGTGCGCAGCCCGTCCAGCAAAAACTTGACAGAGAAAGGCAAAAATAGGTTACAGAACAACAAATGCCGAATTTTCTTCGTCGGCGGCTAAAGTTGACAGTAAATGCGGGCTTTTAAAGCACATAAACACGTACACAACTTATGGGAATACAAGCAACACCTCATAAGCAAGCAACAGCAGTAATGAAAACAAGCAAGAAAGTTATATACGGCTGTGCCGAATCTTTTAATTACACAGCAACTTTATCTTAAAAAAAAAGGGGAAAAAACTAAATTTTAATAGATAGGCGTGGCAGATTTTTTTAATTCAGCAAAATTTCATGCGGATGCCTTCATTTTTGCGAAGAATGTTTACCACACATATTACACAAACGGACAGACGCACAAATGGACAGATGGACAGACGGATAGATGGACGGGCGAACAGAGGGACAGATGCACAGACGGACAGACGGACAGATGGACAGGCGGACAGATGGACAGATGGACAGACGAACAGTTGGACAGACGGACAGATGGACAGACGTACGAGTGGATGGACGGATGGACCAGCGGACAGATGGACAGACTGATAGACGGACAGACTGACAGATGGACAGACGGACAGATGGGCAGGCGGACAGACGGGCAGATGAACAGGTGGACAGACGGGCAGATGGGCAGGCGAACAGATGGACAGACGAACAGTTGGACAGACGGACAGATGGAAAGACGTACGAGTGGATGGACAGACTGATAGACGGACAGACTGACAGATGGACAGACGGACAGATGGGCAGGCGGACAGACGGGCAGATAAACAGGTGGACAGACGGGCAGATGAACAGGTGGACAGACGGACAGATGGACAGGCGAACAGATGGACAGGCGGACGGATGTACAGACAGACAGGCGGGCAGATGGACAGACGAACGGATGGACAGACGAACGGGTGGACAGACGAACCGGTGGACAGAAGATCGGATGGACAGACGAACGGATGGACAGACGGACATGCTTAAGTCGATTCTTAATTTGATGCTGATCAGGAATATATATATATATATATATGCTTTGTGGGATTTCCGAAGTTTCCTTCTACCAGTTACAAATAAAATGACAAAATGAGATATATCTCCCATCCTTCTAGGGTGGTGGTGTGAATATAAAAGCAAATAAATTTGTGAAAACAGAAATTGGGATAAAATATTCTCTACAATTAAAAACGAAAATAAACAAATAAATAATTGCGAGCATACATAACCAGACACGCAGAACTGTACACGTAACATATTAACTAAAATATCTTCGCTTCGTTTCGTCAACGAAAATAAGCGAAAAAGGAGAAAAAGGAAAAAAATAAAGACACGCTTAACCAGTGTATTTATCCTCTTAACAACCATGGTGTTGCGTGTGGGTGAAAGCAGCAAACAGTCTGGGTAAATGATGATGACAATGATGACGATTTTTAATGATTATGATGATGTTGGCAAACAATTCTATAAAATTCATTCAATTCATGTGCAATAAACACGTTGCATACACATCAGAAACTCTATCCGGGTAATTGAAAAGCTTAACGAAATGTTCGCATACGCACATACATATGCAAACACGTATATGCCAGCAAATGCACATAAATATTGAGGCACTTTAGCAAATGATATGGAAAACTGCATGTAAAACCAATGCTGGCATAACCATCGCACTGTATCGCTTAAGTTTTAAAAGCGCTTGTGTGTGTGTGTGTGTGTATAACAAAAAAAATAAACCAAAAAAACGGGAAGAAAACCTATGTACAAATGCTACAGAAACAACACAACAAGCAGCCACTCAGAATTTTACTTTTTGGTAAATTTGTGTTCGATATATATATGTATATACATATATATATATATATATATATATATATATATACATCGCCTTCAGATACAAATACTATACACAACGCGCGCGAGGATTCATTTGCGTTTGTATATTAACTCGCAAATGCAATTTCATAGACCCGCCAATAGCAAAATCCATCTATTACTGCGACTACTGTTACTGTACACTAAAGGCTCTTCACAGGAGAAATGAAAAATATTGCTTGTATTTCTACCACTGTGAGCACAACATATGCATCGAAACATTATTTTGATTATTTATGTTGGTTTTTATTTTAAACTTTAAATTGAAAATATAAAGCGAAATCTACAGAAGAATCCAGGCATCATAGTGCAAAATGCGTAAATGTAAGCTCAATACAATATATCCGTTGATTTATTCAATATGGTTCTCTTCAAAAATTTAATAGAATTCGTCGCAAAATATACTCAACGTATTCAACAGCAAAAAATAGATCAAAGTTTTCAAAACAAAAATTTTTTTTTTTTGGCACAAAAATGAAAGTGTGTATAGAACAATGCTTTGGCGAAACGGGCTATTAAAGCAAAGAAGAATGGAAATGGGAACACTTTAGTTATCTGGTTAGAGAAACGTTCGTAAGGAGATTATTCTTAACTCAAAATAAAGTCATAGATCGTACTATCACCTCTTCATGGCCTGCGCTAGAAATGTGCTTCGCGGTAATAGTTGGTTTCTTCTATCACCCGCTGGATAATCACCAAGGTGAGTTCTTTGCGGAAGTCCGGTAATACTTGCTTTGCATACATGACTGAGACCAAGTGCTAAGGTCCTTGCTAGGTACTGGTTTGTTCTGGAGGCAATAAATTCTGCTGGTGATTGCGTGTGGTAGTGAACGACCTCTCTACACTGTATATCAATTAAATGGGTTTTAGGGTTTTACTGTCTATGACATGGGGAAGGAGATTGCTAAGAATATATATCGTTGCTCTTAAAAGAAAAGACTTCTTCTTCTTTCCACAGTTTTCTATTGCTATGGCTGCTATGTTCTTTTAGATGCATATAGTTATATAGCGCAGAACTATATGGTTTAGAATTTGGGGAGAACTAATGGGTCAGGTCATTCAAAGAGAATGTATTGTTGGGCTACCACACGTTGCTTTCTGGGAAAGTTTCTCCGGGAACTGTTTTGGTGATTGTAGTTACCCAAAATTCGCGTAGGCATTAAATAAAGTGCCTTAGATGGGCTTCGTTTTTGACAAAGAGATGCAATAGTCGAAAACCATTTTCTAATTGTGCTACTCTAGGAGTAGGAGGACCGCTTGACTGATGAGTACTTTCTTACTCACATGGTATCACCAAGTTATCTTGGTAGAAACTCACTTTACATCTTTAATTGAATTTAACCTCACTTTACACCTCTAGTGGAATCTAACCTCACTATATAACTATAGTGGAATCTCACTTCACTTTACACCTCCAGTGAAGCCTAACTAATTAACTTTAATGCAAAGGGACCATGTAACTATCTTATTGTAGAATTTTATTGAGGCTGTATCGATGATCTACCAAATATGTGTAAATTCAAGAGATATATAGTTGGATGAACTTTCAGAAAGATTCTAATAAATCCACTAGGATCAGGTTGACCAAAGAGAAAGATTGCTGCTTGTAGATATTGCTTTCACAATGCAATGACAGAAGAATGACGTATCGTGGTGGCTGTGGGATCCTAGATAGGAAAATCATCCCATCGGAGGGGAATTCTGAACTAGACCCCGTGAATATTTATTCTGGCACTTCTAAATAATGAACCAAATTATAATATAAGTAGGTATCTAAGTGAAATTAGAGCAAGAAACTAATTGATTAAGTAAATTTTATTTGAACCACACAACTGCTCTTATAGCGCTCTCTACTTAAATTGTGATCGATCATGAAGATGAGTTCACTTTTGTGCGATTGTGTATCATATGAACGTCCTCTTTATACTCACAACATTCTGCCTTCACATATGTTATGGTTATGTTTGTAATCGCTTCTAACGGTTATACCTTATATATCTTGCCACAATTTCTCTCGCCACAACTAGAGCGCAAACTATGAAGAAAATACCTCTACGGCATATCAGTCCTGGCCACATAATTCTGCATTTGGCATTATCTTATACGTGAATTCACGTATTGATCATGCCTATTCTCTGCAAGCTTTATTAAAAATGAAATTAAACATTTTTGATGTATAAGCTTCTTACGTCTACCTAGCATGTTACACTGGTATCACCTTTCAGGAGAATGTTAAGTATTAAGAAAAAATCTTTGACTTCCTATTCAATAAAAGAAAACTTCTCAGTAGTAGTAGTAGACTACTAAGATGGTAGTTTAACGAATGATGAAAACGTTTTGATCTCTAATGGATAATATTCATTTCGAGGAACGATTATCTTTATCAGTTCTTTTATTTATCAGAATAGTAAAAATTTCGGTTGATTACTCTCTTGTAGGTATTGTGTCAGAAATTAACGCAAGCAAACACATAACATATATATATATATATATATATATACATATCTATATTTATATACATGCAAAGCTACGTATTTAAATATATGTAAGAGTAAATTTATTTATTAACAAAAAATTTAATTTAAAACTTTTTTTTTTTTTCTATAGATATTGTACACATATGACCATCACCCGCAACTTCGTATTTATACAGAAACAAAAGTTAAACAAAAGTGAAAAATTTGTTATTATTCGTAACGAAGGGTACACAAATATTAAACAAACACACAAACAACTACACTCTTCCTTTTACGCAATAAAGGTTACAAAAATAAAATTAAATTTTTTTCTTTTTTTTTTAAATAACGTATAAAATACAATTTTTAGAAAAACTGAGGTTAGCATATAAGCATAGAAAAGCCAGTTAGAATTGCTCACTAATTGTGTAGAGTAAAAACTAAATTGAAAAAAAAAATGTAAATAAATAAATAAAATAAAAATAGAAGCAAAGCAATCTAAACTCGTTTTGGTACGAATCTTTACTGGGTAAGTGTATCGAAGATGTAGTAGCGTCAAGTTGAATGCTACGCCTCTTTTTTCCTGCATTGAGCGTAATTATAAAATCACAAACCGAACTAACTTTGCAAAGATTATGATATTTATTTGAATCAAATTTCTTAAAATCTTTTTGAGGATATTAATTTGTCGTCTACCTGCAGGTGTTCGTGTTCTCATTCCTGAGTAGTTTAAAAAATATATTCGAAATTCTTTAATTTTCTTTTTTAATGAATTAAAAATTCAGATAATGTTTAAAGCGACAAATGGATGGACAGATTGATTAAAGAATAAAACAATAAATGAACTGAAGTATATAGAAACAGCAACAACGAACTCCGAAGAAGTAAAGAAACCATAAACCAAGCAAACGAATAGACAGATAACATATATATATATATATATATGGCTAAATCGATTTATGCTAGCATTGAATAGATATTAACATGAAGCGTTTCGAAACGATTAACGAAATTAACGTGACGTTAATCTCTTGTAGTTCGCGTATAAACTTTGCGGCGATCAAATAAACGAAAAGTTTTCCTCTATAAAACGCAACGCGTAATACACAAACCTAGACAATAAACGAATGTAAGCTCACGACATATGAAACACATGTGAAGCGATAGTTAGTTTTGGATTAGCATTCGAACTTTCTCTCCACTTTTTGTTTTTTTATTATTTATACAAAGAAAAAAATCTAAAAAAAAAAATCAAGTTAACCAAAAATCCCTTGCACGGTGAGGCAGTTGCATTTTTTATTTTTTTTTTTT